>JADRCC010241266.1:0-18476 GCA_019843855.1 Hylomyscus alleni | reverse complement strand
TTTTTTTTGTCTCTACCTCAGTGCAAGAGGCTAGGACTTTGAATTTTTCAGTGTACATTAAAATTTCACTACCTTTGTTCTTATACTACAAGCTTTAAAAACAAGTATTAGTTGCTCTAGAAAAAGTTTCAGAGGCAATATCTTTTTCAATATTTGGGCCTCAGTTATAACAAGAAAGTTATATCAAGAAAGAAAATATGAGTTGCTTATTTCAAATTACTTTTGACTAAGGCCTTATCTTAAGCTCACTACAGGACTTAGGCCTTGAGAGACAAAGAGCTTTTTACAGAAAGTAAAGGAAGCTTCTCTAAACAATTGCTATCAATTGTAATCAATTGCAATCAAATGTTTGGGTTTTGTTACTTAATATGCTCACAGCAACTCTTTGACAAAAGAGAGCATTAATATAGATTCATCTTTTTCATATCCAAAGTAAAGTTTTAACATCCTAATATAAAGTTGTTGTGATATTAATAAAAAATTATATGATAAAATCATAAATGTATTTTAGAAAAAAATCTCTTAGAAACCTGATAAAATGTCTATTTCTTGCTTTAAACAATTAAATTGGTTATTGCAAAATATTGATATTTAGCCTATTACATAGTGAAAATTTTAAACAAAAATGATAATTATTATCTGAAAGACAAATAGTTAAGATTTGCTTAAATACATGCTTTTTATATTTCCTATAAATTTATGTATGCATCCCATAATAATATATATCTACAGCCCTTTTATGGGAGAAAATTATATGTAAGTTACATGTTTAGTCTCATGATTTTCCCCCCTACTTCAGCACAAATAATTGAATTATGTGCTATAGTCACTATTTATTAGGTGCTAAAATTAAGTCTTAACTTATATATTTATATATGTGTATATGTACATAGCAGAGCTTACAATTGCTTTTGATAATATTGGCATTTAAAAAATAATTCTGATTTAAAAAGTAAAAGTAAAATATACACATGTGACTATTAAAAGTTACAATTAGCTTAACATGAAAGGCAACAAAAACTGTAAATTGCATGCATTATATTTCTATACTTAATGTTCCTAATCAGATTAAAACAGATTATGGAACTGACTATTACAGTCAAGCATTTAAAATGTTTTGTCAACAATTTAATGTTACCCATATTACTGAGATAACATAATTCTCAGAGACAATAAATTACTCAACATTCTTTTCTGGTCTAGTCTATTTGGAGTTCTGTAGGCTTCTTGTATGTTCATGGGCTTCTCTTTCTTTAGGTTAGGGAAGTTTTCTTCTATAATTTTCTTGAAGACATTTACTGGCCCTTTAAGTTAGAGGTCTTCACTGTCTTATATACCTATTATTCTTAGGTTTAGTCTTCTCATTGTGTCCTGGATTTCCTGGATGTTTTGGGTTAGGAGCTTTTTACTTTTTTGCATTTTCTTTGACTATTGTGTCAATGTTTTCTGTGGTATCTTCTGCACCTGAGATTCTCTCTTCTATCTTTTGTATTTCTCTGGGAGTCAAGCTACCTCTGGGTCCCTGAGAACCTGGTATGACAAAGCTCCTGGGATCCTGGGATTCTGGGATCCTGAGACCTGTAGTGTTGTAGCCACCAGCAGCTACACATGAACAGGGTCTCTGGATGAGAGGAAGGAGCCTGGGGGGAAATAAGGGAATCAGACTTCGAGAGGAAAAAATGGGACCGAGTTATGGTTCTGATCAAGGTCCAATGTGTATTATCCATCTGTGAAACAAGCAGGCAGGGAAAACCCCTCCTCCAGTCTGCCAGGATCCCATGGCAAATTTAGCATCTTGTTGTTCAGTCCTGGAGGGAGCTGAAGCAGCTCAGCAGGGCATAGCTCCTAGAAGGAACTTCGAGGCAGAGAAGTGGCAGGAACAAAGCAGCTCTCTTTTCTTTAGGAAACCTCACCCTAGGTGGGGTTGCTGTTTTGTGGCAAGGGCAAGGTCTGAATCAGCCATCTGAGTGGAGGGTGATGAGAGGCAGAGCAGTCCAAGTGACTAGGTAATTGAGTTCAGGGGGTTGGGAGGAAGTCGTTGTCCAGAGTGAAGAAGCGAGGGGGAACTCTATCCATAAGAGATGGGAAAAAAACCCATTTACTTGGGGAAACACAGAGATTGTAAGGTTGAGCAGGAGCATTTCCGGTGGAGATGCTCGAGTCACATAATAATCAAAACACCAAATGCACTAAACAAAGAAAGAATATTAAAAGCAGTAAGGGAAAAAAGGCAAGTAACATACAAAGGCAGGCCTATCAGAATTACATCAGACTTCTCACCAGAGACTATGAAAGCTAGAAGATCCTGGACAGATGTCATACAGACCCTAAGAGAACACAAATGCCAGCCCAGGCTACTATACTCTCAGCAAAACTCTCAATTACCATAGATGGAGAAACCAAGATATTCCATGAAAAACCAAATTTACACAATATCTTTCTATAAATTCAGCCCTACAAAGGATAATAGATGGAAAACACCAACACAAGGAAGGAAACTTCACCCTGGAAAAAGCAAGAAAGTAATCTTTCAACAAACCCAAAAGAAGATAGCCACACAAACATAATTCTACCTCTAACAACAAAAACAACAAGAAGTAACAATCACTTTTACTTAATATCTCTTAACATCACTGGACTCAATTCCCCCAAAAAGAAATAGACCAACAGACTGGATATGTAAACAGGACGCAGCATTTTGCTGCATACAGGAAACCCATCTCAGTGACAAAGACAGACACTACCTCAGAGTAAAATGTTGGAAAACAGTTTTCCAAGCATAGTCCCAGGAATCAAGCCAGAGTAGCCATTCTAATATTGAATAAAATCAACTTTCAACCAAAAGTTATCAAAGAAGATAAGGAAGGACACTTCATACTGGTCAAAGGAAAAATCTACCAAGATGAACTCTCAATTCTGAACATTTATGCTCCAAATACAAGGATACCCACATTCATAAAAGAAACTTTACTAAAGCTCAAAGCACACATCATACCCCACACAATAATAGTGGGAGACTTCAATACCCCACTCTCAAAAGTGAAACAGAAACTAAACAGAGACACAGTAAAACTAACAGAAGTTATGACACAAATGGATTTAACAGATATCTATAGAACATTTCATCCTAAAGCAAATGAATACACTTTCTTCTCAGGACCTCATGGTATCTTCTCCAAAATTGACCATATAATTGGTCACAAAACAGGCCTCAACAGATACAAGAAGATTGAAATAATCCCATTGTCTTAGTCAGGGTTTTTATTCCTGCACAAACATCATGACCAAGAAGCAAGTTGGGGAGGAAAGGGTTTATTCAGATTACACTTCCACATAGCTGTTGATCACCAGAGGAAGTCAGGACTGGAACTCAAGCAGGTCAGGAAGCAGGAGCTGATGCAGAGGCCATGGAGAGATGTTCCTTACTGACTTGCTTCCCCTGGCTTGCTCAGCCTGCTCTCTTATAGAACCCAAGACTTCTAGCCCAGGGTTGTTACCACCCACAAGGGGCCCTACCCCACCTTGATCACTAATTGAGAAAATGCTCTACAGCTGGATCTCATGGAGGTACTTCCCCAACTGAAGCTCCCTTTTCTGTGATAACTCCAGCCTGTGTCAAGTTGACACACAAAACCAGTCAGTACACCCATGCATCCTATCAGATCACCACAGACTAAGACTGGTCTTCAATAACAACATAAACAATAGAAAGCCCACATACATGTGGAAGCTGAACAACACTCTACTCAATGATAACTTGGCCAAGGAAGAAATAAAGAAATTAAAGACACTTTTGAGTTTAATGAAAATGAAGCCACAACATACCCAAACATATGGGATACAATGAAAGCAGTGCTAAGAGGAAAACTCATAGCTCTGAGTGCCTCCATAAAGAAAGTGGAGAGAGCATGCACTAGCAGCTGACAGCACATCTAAAAGCTCTAAATAAAAAGAAGGGAATTGACACAAGAGGAGTAGATGGCAGGAAATAATAAAACACAGGGCTGAAATCATCCAACTGGAAACAATAATAACTATACAAAGAATCAACAAAACCAGGAGCTGGTTCTTTGAGAAAATCAACAAGATAGATAAACTCTTAGCCAGGCTAACTAACAGAAGGCACAGAGACAGTATCTAAATTAATAAAATCAGTAATGAAAAGAGAGACATAACAATGGAATATATATTAAAATAATTATTCTGTTTGTTGAATATTAACAGTTGAAAATATTAAAATCATATTCTATAAACATCATGGGAATATTATTGATAATCTTTCAAACATTAGCATTTTCTTAATGTTTAACTTCAAAGAGTTTTTGTTAT
Source organism: Hylomyscus alleni (assembly GCA_019843855.1). Taxonomy (NCBI): domain Eukaryota; kingdom Metazoa; phylum Chordata; class Mammalia; order Rodentia; family Muridae; genus Hylomyscus; species Hylomyscus alleni. Next base: position 14,147 of record JADRCC010241266.1, on the reverse strand, counting down.
TTTGAGATTTTTAAAATATACTTACTGATAAAATAATATCTTTCCTAGAAACACTGATAATCTTTTTGAAGTAAACTGATTGTTAGACAATGTACACAGTTATATAATGCATTTTAAATACTCTCTCACTAGGTCATATAAGGGCATTTGTATATATTTCTTAATAATTCATTTTTAATATTTTTGCTCTTTTTACTATGCTTAACTCCCAAAGAATATTTTGTATGTTTTGAAATAATTTAATATTCAACATTAGATATAGGATCATCAGTTATAGATAGTATTAAAATATTCATTAATGACATTTTTAGGGTATAAAGGATACGAATATAAAAGTTGAAGAATTTTTTTATGTATTATTTGAGCCTCAAAATACTCAATATTATTAGTATGTTTGATGTATAAAATACATTTAGATTATAAAAAATTTTAAGAAAAAATAATTTAAAAAAGGAAAAAAAAAGAAACAACCACAACTATTAAACAAAAAAATGGAAAATTTTCAGGTTACAGAACCCTTCTGTAGACCAGGCTGGCCTCGAACACAGAGAACTGACTGCCTCTGCCTCCCAAGTGCTGGAATTAGAGGCATGCACCACTATAGCCCTGCAGTGGTGCTATTTTACATAGCATTTACCTGCTCAACTTCCTATAGTGGTTCCCAGTAGCTTGTAATGGGGGTTGGTAATATTCTGTTAAAGTCCAGACAGCAAATATTCTTAGGCTTAGTAGGCTCTATATTCCCTGTTGTAACTACTGAATCCTACCATCATATACAAATAGCATCTATGGGCAGTATGTAATTAACTGCACAGCAATGTGTTCCAACAAACTTTTACTCAAAAGTCAGTAGGTAACATGCTCCCCCTGGAAGGCCCCAAACTCTTGCACATATGGGCAGCACTAATGAGATTCAGGGTAAAATAGAAAGACATGACCCTGGAAAGGAGACTCATGGTGGGGATGGGGGTGGGGGGCTGTCCAGAAGCAATTGGAGGGGAATGTAAGGTGAAATGATTAAAACAAATTATACACATATGTGAAATTTTCAAAGAATAACTAGCCTTTTAAAACTATTATTTTATTAAGGGCATGCTGGATATCATCTTTAGACTCCTATTGGCTGTAGCCTTGCCTCATAGTGGCCCTAATATGCATTCCATGCTCCAGTCAAACCAGACAATGTTCCTTTCTCTTTGTTTACACCAATTCTCCCGTTTTCCCCCTTTACAAGCTCTATCTCTTAAATCCTATCTCCTGTGGTGGAGCTTGACTTTAGTCTTATCACTAGGAAGGCAGAGGCAGGTGGATCTCTGTGAGTTCAAGGCCAACCTAGTCTACATGGCAAGTTCAGGATAGCAAGGGCTACAAAATGAGACCTTGTTTCAAAAAAAAAAAATCTTTTATTTCACTGTCTTGTGTGAGCAAATAACAGATGTCTTTGGCTATCGTATGGATTGTAGGGATTCATCACTACAGAAATCTCCATGGAGCCACACTTTAAAAAGTGTATGTTTCTCATGATCAAATTTATATATATAATTTGCAAAATAATCCTAAAGTTTTCAGTTGTCTGCAGTTCTGAGAACTGTGATGGAATCTCATCTTGTGTTGCCCTAGGTGGGACATGAATCATTTCTTTGTCTAGTGTATAGAGGCTGCACATTCTAATGTCTGATTACTTATTTAGTAGCAGTCTTGGTTATTGGCTTGATTGCTACATAGTCTGGCGTGGTTGATGTTCGAGGAACTTGTGCTCTAGTTAATAATGTTCTCAAAGTGCAAAGAACAATGAGTCTGGCAGCCTTATTGCAGTAGGTTGATATCATTGTAATATTTTATTCTTAGTCATGGATAATCTCTTCCTGTGCTTAATTTATTATTTAAAAAATAATAGGGATAGGGGGATTAGGGAGGGGAAAACAGGAAGGGGGATAACATTTCAAATGTAAAAAAAAATAAAATAAGCATTTAAAAAAAAGGGTCAGTATCCCTACAACATATTGGTAAATCTTGGGCTTTATGTTGGGTGAAACATAATTCTATTAAGTTTATAACTTCAACTACTGTGTTTCTCAGCTTTGGATTTTCATTTGATTTTTTTCTTACATTATATTTATGAAAATACTATATATAGGTTTCAGAACTATGTATCATGAGAAGATGGCTTGGGATTTATCTCCCATGTAACAGTGGAAACTAATGCTTCTAAATTCTTTTCTTGGCAGACACCTATCCAGGTTACATTTCTTGGCTTACCTGGCAAGCTTATGGCAAATATGGTCACATTCCTGAGTTGTGGGCAATGTAATTTGAATAGAAATGCTGTGTCATGCTTTCCGTTTGATCTTACCAGTTAGATGTAGATGATTCTTAAGGCCTAAAATAGAGCATAGTCAAAGAATGGACCCAAGTAACTGTGAAGCATAGTCTTTCAGCTCATTCCATTTGAATGAGGAAATTGACAGTCTTAACACATTTAAGTCACTGAGGTGTCAGAGTTGGTTTATTACTTATGCAAACTAACATACTTGCAAGTCAAGGAACCAATTTGGAAGAGGATGGGTCAACTTCTAGCAGGAAAATTGAACAATTGAATCTCAGAAAATAGAGAAACCACAACATCTACTAGGATCTACTTAGAGGAAGACAATGGACTACTTTTTCAAGGCACCACTGGTGCTGTGAACAAGCTTACTGTACATTATTTAGCTCAAGTTTCAAACTGCCAAGACAGCCCACTTCATTTACATAGGATGTTATATACACATTCTAGTAGAAAGAAGACAAAGCATGAAGACTGGGCAGTCTCTAAATGTACTATGAAATGAGAGGAGGACAGAGTTTCAAATGTGACAGTATACAAAATAATCACAGGAGGTAGAGGGAAGGAGGGACCTGGGAGGAAGAGAAGGGAAAATGGGAGGCAGGATCAGGTGTGGGAGGAGATGGGGGAGAAGTACAGAGTTTAGGAAATTGAATGGAGGTCTGTAGCAGTGGGGAGGGGGGATGGGGAACTGGAGGTAGCCACTAGAAAGTTCGAGATTCCAGGAAAGCAAGAGGCTCCCAGCACCCCATGGGGATGACATTAGCTGAAATACCCAAAAGAGGGGAGAGAGAACCTGTAGATGCCATATCTAGAGGTTAGGCACGGCCCCTGGTTGAGGGATGGGACCACCCACCCATCTCAAAATATTAACTCAGAATTTGTCCTGTCTAACGGAAATGCAGGTAAAAAGAATGGAGCAGAGACTGAAGGAAAGGCCATCTAGAGACTGTCCCATCTAGGGGTCCATCCCATCTGCAAACACCCACCCCAGACACTCTTTCTGATGCCTTAATTCTTATTTCTGAAGTGCTTAATGACAGGAGCCCAGTGTAGCTATCTCCTGAGAGGCTCTGCCAGAGCCAGACCAATACAGAAGTGGATGCTTGCAGCCAACCATCAGACTGAGCACAAGGACTCCAATGAAGGAGTTAGGGGAAGGACTGAAGGAGCTGAAGGGTTTGCAGCCCCTTATGATGAACAACAATATGAATTAACTAGTACCCTCAGAGCTCCCAGGGACTCAACCACCAACCAAGGACTACACATGGTGGGACTCATGGCTCCAGCAGCATGTGTAGCAGAGGATGGCCTTGTGGGACATCAGTGGGAAGGGAGGCCCTTGATCTTCTGGAGGCTTGATGCCCAGCATAGGGGAATGCTAGGGCAGTGAGGTGGGAGTGGGAGCAATATCATAGAAGCACGGGGGAGGAGGATGGGATGGGATGGGGGGTTTAGGGAGGGGAAAACAGGAAGGGGGATAACATTTCAAATGTAAAAAAAAATAAAATAAGCAATTAAAAAAAAAGGGTCACTATCCCTACAACATATTGGTAAATCTTGGGCTTTATGTTGGGGGAAACATAATTCTATTAAGTTTATAACTTCAACTACTGTGTTTCTCAGCTTTGGATTTTCATTTGATTTTTTTCTTACATTATGGTTTTCTGGTGAAGTCCACTGTGTCATCCTTTATTTTCTTAAATGTTTATACTCCTTGCCATTTAGCTGCAATAATTGGGTCATCACGAGTCTTTCTATATTGTCTGTAAGTTTTTTTCTTGGTGTTATTTCTTCACATTTCTGTTATTGCCTTTTGATTGACTTTGTGCATTTGTGCTTGAAAAAGTATACAGACTCTTGATAACCTTGAGTCCTTCCAAAGATGATCCACAGTTTTCTGCCAAGAGGCAGAAATAAAAATTACTTGAACCAATGCAACCTTTGGGCTAAGACTGGAGGCTAGATCACAATATTTGCTAGGCTTTATTTATGTCTAGTCCAGAACATTCCTTAGATCAAGGGGTACACAACATGAGATGCAGGGACTGGGATTTGCCAGAGTCAGTGTACTTCAAGAAGTTCTTCGTTAGTTTTATGACACACTTGCAAAAGCCGCACTACTTATTAAATCCACTTCCTTAATATTTAGTTTTTGTCCTTTGCAACATGACCAGAAAGTTACTGGATGCTGATGGTTGTGCTTACCGGCAGCTCTAGTTTTTATGTTACCTGCTTCTCAGAATCAAGGCTGCTCAAACCCTAGCAGGGCTTGGCCCATCTCAAACTCTGGAGTTTGGGAACATTACTAAAACTATGTTGGCTTTTCTGCCTTTTTTCCCCGGTGTCAAGGTTACCCAAAGGAAAAACCCAATGTGCTTAAATCTGAGTTTGCCTCATGAGCGCTCTTTCCCCTTTTTTCTGGAAATTGACTTCTTGGTCCCATGTCTCTGATGTCTTGAAAGGGGGATCTAGGCAGGCAGGTTGGTATTTCTTTTGATTGTTCTAGTTATTCTCAGCAACAGTATTTAGTCATCGACAAGCGGAAGACCCTTGTTTAGTACAGTATTTCTGAGAATCTTCTTTCGTGTCTATCTCATTTATGTAGCCCATAATAAGAACAACCATATATGAGATCCAATAATTAGAAATGCAGCGCCGGGCGGTGGTGGCGCACGCCTTTAATCCCAGCACTTGGGAGGCAGAGGCAGGCGGATTTCTGAGTTCGAGGCCAGCCTGGTCTACAGATTGAGCTTCAGGACAGCCAGGGCTACACAGAGAAACCCTGTCTCGAAAAACCAAAAAAGAAAAAAGAAATGCAGACAGGAGGCTGTGTTTGATAACCTTTCTGTGTACAGAACCTCAGTTGCTCTAGGTACTCAGTAAGGTGTATAATGAACACCACAGAAAAAACACATGTATTTGTGTGTGTGCATGCACATGCTGGCATGTGTTCACACACACACACACACATTCTTTTCTTGCTTGCCAGGCTACTTTCACCTGCCAAATTTCATATAAATGCATTTAGTTGCTGGCATCTGATATATATATATGAAAAATCCTAGTGATATAACATTCTGACATGGAAAGAGAGCAGAACGAATCTGTTTTTATTATCTGATGGTAACACATTTATAGGATGACACAACTACACACTTTTTTCTTTTTCACTTTAATTCTTTAAAATTACATTTTATCTAGTTATTTTGTGTGCATCTATGAGTTTATCTGTGTGTGTGTTTGTGTGTGTGTGTGTGTGCATCTGTGTGTCTGTGTGTCCGTGTGTGTGCCATTAACCCTGTGAGTCACAGGGACTGAATTCAGATTCTCAGTCTTAGTAGATAAAGTCACTTACTGAGTCTCATAGGCCCCACACTGTGTAGTTCTGTATAATGGTGAAAAATCCTAATTTGTGAGAATCTTCTGCCTGCTCTTGGACCTTAGATGCAGAAAAAGACAGATGTGGGTTTGTTCTACAAAATTATGGCAATGTATTTTTTAATATTAAATCATATATTATAAAAATACATACTAAAACAAAATGCCATTTTAGAAGGCCCACAAAGCTTTGGATAAGCAACAGAATGGGCACTTGTATTTCATTCACTCTTGGTGAGAGCACAAATTGGTCCTAATATTTTGTAAAATTATTACATCACATATGCTATGACCTCTAACTGACCTTCATACACATTGATGTGGTCATTTCACTTTTGAGAATCTATCCCTTTTTTTTTGGTTCTTTTTTGGAGACAGGGTTTCTCTGTGTAGCCGTGGCTGTCCTGGTACTCTGTAGACTAGGCTGGCCTCGAACTCAGAAATCCGCCTGCCCCTGCCTCCCAAGTGCTGGAATTAAAGGTGTGTGCCACCACTGCCCAGCTCTTTTTTTTTTAAAGCAATCATCCTACAATATTGTAAATAGGGTTATATTTAAAGATCACACATTGCAGCATCATTTATAATGAGAAAACTGGAGACAACCTAAATTTATAATCATAGAACATAGCTGACTTCACTTTCACATGGACACAATGAAATATTCTGCAGCCATAATAGTAATATGTAAATTAAGTGATAATATTAACTAGAGGCTCTCACTTGTAAATATCATTGACACAGTGCCTTATACCTACATAGTTCTAAAGGGCCTACAAAAGAATTTGAAGCTTGACTAAAGTTCTTGGAGGTATTGACTCAACACATCCAGATAATTATGAAATCCAGGTCAATAAATGGTAAGTAAATGTCAAAACATAGAATGCATTGATTTTATGAATGCTTATCGTTTAAATTCAGTAAAATCCAGTAGTTTGTCGAAGTGTATGCTTGGAATTCAAGTTTATAAGAACGCCTGTGTATATATAAACTTTACTAAGAAGTATAAATATATTAGCAATACTTGGTAAAGTAGAGTTAGTATAAATATATTCCTAATACTTGAGAGGTGGAGGCAGAAAGATCACAAGTTCAGTGTCAGGGCCAATGAGATGATTCTGTGGGTAAATGCCTATATCTTAAACCCTTATGACTTCAGTTTGATATTTACCTCTCACATTATGTAAGCAGAGAAGTGACTCTCACAAACTGTCCTCTGGTCTGGACTAGCATGCTGGGGCCAGCTTGCATATGCATGCATACACTGACATATGTATACACATGTACATGGGAACACAAAACAAATTTTAAAATAAACTAAAAAGGCATTCCATTCCAATCTTAGCTACATAGCAAGTTTGAGGCCAATCTAGGCTATACATGAAAACTTGTATTAAACAACAACCACAGAATTTTCATCAAAAATGAAAAATTAATAATACATTTTAAAGTTAAAGCTTTAAAACTGCTCATATTCTTCTTTTTAAAATAAAAGATTTATTTTTAGTTTATGCATATGAATATTTGCCCAAATAGGTGCCCGTGTACCACATGCATGACTGCTTCCTAAGAAGTATGGAAGAAGATGCTGGATCTCCTAGAATTGGAGTTACAGATGGTTGTTAGCTGCCACATGGATGCTGGGAACGGAAAACCAGCCCACTGCAAGAGCAACCAGTGCTCTTTAACAGCCAAACTATCTCTCCAAGCCGCTAAATTATTTTTCAAAAGTACATTTCCCTATACATGACAATGTATGTGGGAGAAGACAAGGGGCAGGGCCTCCAAATGCAAAAGGGCAGAGGGCCTACCATAGACTTAAAAGGTCTTGGTTGGTAAGAAACAGTATTATTCGTGCTCCTGCTGCAAATAAGAGTCATCATCTTTAATTCCCACAAGAAAACTCGGGATTTAAGGAACTTACACATCTAATTCCAGTTCAGAAATTTAGAAAAAGTGAAGCTGGTATTTGAAGAGAGGTTCAGTTTGACTCCATAGCCTGTGGTTGTAAGGAGAACATGTATGCAATAATATCATATTTAAAAAATGAACTGCAGTGGGCATAATGGTGCCTGCTTTTAATCCTAGCAATTAACGAGTAGAATTGGGCAGGTCTGTGAGTTCCAAACCATCCTGGTATAAAATATACACTCAGGGTAGTGCCTGTAATCACAGATCTTGGGAGGCAGAGGCACAAGGATTGCCACAAGTTTGGGCCAGTCTGCTCTGTAGAGTGAGACATTTTCTCAAAAACAGAAATGCACACACAAATAAGACTTTTAATATAAACAAAATCTTTTAATGATTTTGTATTGTTCTCCATCACAAAATGTTTCCTGCATCAAGTTAGAGAAATTTTGTAGTCATAATGATGTAATAGTGACATCCTGTGGGTATGTGCTGTCATTGCCGCGTTCGTTTTAATGTCAGTTGCGACGCTGACCACTAGAGGTCAGCACTGAGCACTATTCTGGTCATGTATTCTGGACTAAATATCATAGCAGGAACAATATTCCACCTGTCCTGTTTAAACTGCAGAAAAACAAACGCACTACTGAATTTCATGTGTGCACAAAATAATATATGCATGAAAGTTACTTTCCCTTTCCCCCCGTGCAGCCTGAAGAAATACAGCAAATGTATTAAGTTCTAGGTTCTCAAACTATACTCCGTGTATTCCACTTATGATCCCATCATTTACTAACCGTGTAATATTATTCAAGCTACATAACCTATATAAGATTACTCATTTCTACACATGTACAATGAGGTTAGGAATTGTCCCTGTGTCTTAGGGTTGCACTGAAAAATAAATGAAATAATACATTTGCAGTGCCACTTGTGAGGCTGTGCAAAGTAACTGGCAATTATATTGCTCCAGACTATTCTCTAGTCTCTCTTTCCCTCTCTCCTTCCCCCTACCCCCTCTCTCATTTGTTTTGTTTCTCTATGCAGCCCTGGCTGTCCTACAACTCACTTTGTAGACCAGGCTAGCCTTAAACTCAGATCCATTTGCTTCTACCTTCCAAGTGCCACCACACCTGGTTGGGAGTATCTTTTTTTTAAAGAGGTAATGCGCCTCCCATTGAACACAATAAGCAGACAAATGGGATAAATGCAAAAGGACCTTTGTTACTACCACTGAATGCACTAAAGAAATTTCAGCAATGGAACTCAGAAGTTAAGAGCACTGACTGCTCTTCTAGAGGACCTAGGTTCGATTCCTAGCACCCACATGGCAGCTCATGACCATTTATAACTGCACAGGGAATCTGATGCCCTCTTCTGGCCTCCATGGGTATTGTATGGGTGTTGTGCACTCATACACATGTAGACAAAATTCCCATACACATAAATAGTTCAAATGATTGTTCAAAAATATTTTAAGAAAGAAATTTCAGTGGTATGGGTCACATGAAACAATTTTTTAAAGGTTGAAAGTTGCCAATAAGGGCCTTCATTGGAAATTGGGGGGAGGGGGAGGTGGAAATGTGTGTTGTCTAACATCTTGCCTAGTAGTGTTCCTCTTCATTCATACTTATTTTTCCCCAACATGGTCCCCAGGTTCACACACCATTTCCTGACTTGATGAACAAACTTATCTAAGGCTTCATTCTGAATGATTAACCAGGGGCTTGCCATTGTGCATCTATTTTTATAGCCCACACTCCAACTTTCATCCTAATCATGAAAGGAATATGAGGGTTGTGGGCTAATGCCATGTAAAGCCTTTGCCACTTTTCCATGATACATGGTTTTGAAGTCCTCTGTAGTGTTTAGTAGGAAAAAACCCTATCATTAAATGGTATTTTCTTTTGTTGCAGTCATAATTACAAAGGAAGACAAGGGGCCAGCTAGGTGGCTCAGTAGATAAAGGAACTTCCCCAGCAAGCCTAGAAGCCCAGAGTTCAATCACCTGAATTTATGTAGTGAGTGAAGGAAAGAGTGGTCTCCCTCTGTAGACACTCAAGGGGAATACATGTGCCCAGGTCTTCTCTTTGTACATACCCAAGAGAAAAAAATTACTACTTCCACTTAGTCTTTTGTTTTGTTTCAGAAATAGGGTTTCTCTGGGTAGCCTAAGCTGTCCTGAATCTTGCTCTGTAGACCAGGCTGGCCTCAAACTCAGAGATCCACTTCCTCTGCCTCCTGAGCGCTGAGATTAAAGGTGTGAGCCTCTAATGCCCTCTCTGCCCCACCTGAAATTTTATATGAAATTACAGCTTCAGAGATGGCTTAGTTTATAAAATGTTTGCTGTGCAAGCAATGACACCTGAGTTTATTTCCTAGAAATAATAATAATGAATAATTTTTTATTCCATTAAAAAAGCAGAGCACAGTGGCGTGCTCCTGAAATCCCAGGAATGGTGAGACAGGAACAAGAGGATGCTCTGGGCTTGCTGCCTACCACTGCAGCCGAAGTCTGCTTCAGTGAGAATCCCTAGATCAAAAAATAAAGTGGATAGTGATTGGAGAAGACACTCAACTTCTTGTCTCTGCATATATGCACATACATCCCCACATATGCGCACAAAACACACAAACCCCCACAAAATCCTTTTACCTAAGAACATTTCATAATGACTGAAAGTGGGAACAGCCAAAATACCAATCAGATGGTGGTAAATGTGTTATGTCCAAGGTAAGTAAAAGGTGGTATGTCCTGGAGGATGTAAACTAAATGTGGTCTGTCCAAGTGGGTATAAAAAGTGTGGTATGTCTAAGAGGGTGTAAACAAACAAAATGTGCGGCATCCAAGAGGGTGTGAAGGAACAAAATGCAAACAAAATAAGGTAAGTCCGAGAGAGTGAAATATTATTTGATCATAAAAAGGAGCGGAGGACTCATGAAGGATAGAACAAGTGTGAATCTTGGAAGTATAATGCTAAGTGAAAAAACAAGGCGGTTTCAAAAGACTTCACACTGCATGCTTCTATTTCTGTGCAGTCTCCAGGACTGGCAGTCCACAGAGAGTGAAAGCAGATCGGCAGCTACCTAGGCTTGGGAAGAAGGGGGAATGAAGAGGGATTTTTACTTAAGCATAGAATTGTCTTGTGGGGAAAGTCAAAATGGTCCTGGGATGCAAGAATGGTAATAATTGTACAATCTCATGGATATATTAAAAACCTCTAAATCATATCTGTCAGGGAAGGATATATGATAGGTGAATTATAACAAAATTAAGCTATTGTAAAATGGTTGTCATGTGGTAACCTTTACTTAATACAAGACATTTTTATTCATTGCTCTCTCAAGTCTTAAACTCCAGATTCCAGAACAGAACCCCGAATGAATGGTGAGCAGGCATCTAGGGAGAAGGATGGTGGGAGAAGCACAGATCTGAAGTCTAAGTGGGAGGGTGGGAGTGCAGGGAACTTAGAAACCCTTCTTTGCAAGGAAAGGAAGTGCAGGCCCTTAAAGGGGGGCGCTCTAAGAGCGAGAGGAATTTCATCTCCTTTGAATTTTTCAGGTCTCAGCCTGGATCATCACTCATATCTCAGACCAGAATCACAGCTGATGAATGTTCTGGCATTTAGAGCGCTCCTGGAGAAAGGGAGCTTTGTAGTTATTAGGCAGACGGGGGGGGTGGGGAGGGGAAGGAAGAACACACAAGCAAAACATCCAAGGCTATGTGAGCCTAGCTGGAAAGGTACTGGAAGGCAGTAGTCTGTGGAGGATGTGTATGTCTAGAGGATTCAAATTGTTAATCTCTGGGTCAATGCATTTAGGTCAGCTCTAACTCGGCTACAGGTGGGGTCAATTTAACGGATTACAAGTGTCACTCTAAATCCTAATCCAGGTCTTGGTGTGGGGATACTGCAGTGATTTTCTGAAGGTTTACAATGCCTCACAATGATTTACTCTTTCAGTGGAGTCTGTCAACAGACTGGAGTCCTTGGCAGGATTAGGACAGCCCAGCACATCCAGAAGATGTGCGGAAATGGGTGCACTGGAGTAGCTGTGCCTGAGTTCTGTGTGTGCAGGCTGTCCCCTGGAGATGTTTGGATGGTGATTTACATGGTAAGTAGCTGATAACTCTTGTTTATGGGAAAGCTTGTGATTGGGGGGGGGAGAAAAATGGCCCACTTGTGAGCTCAGACACTACCTGAGATGTGTTACATGTACTGAAATTTGTGATGAAAAGAAGAAAGGAAGGGAAACAAAGGGAGGAGAGGAAGAGAGGAGAGAGGGAGGGAGGGGAGGAGAGAGGGAGGGAGGGAGGGAGAGAGGGTAGTTAGTTCAAGACACTTTTAAATCCAGATTTGGATTTAAAAACTCTCTGCCAAGCTTTCGTTTACTTTCTCCCATGGCTCTTTTATTTCTTCCTGATGTTGTCCTAGGCAAGCTGTTAACTTGATTCAGGCTGTGACTGTGAAGGTCAATCTTTCAGAGCAGTCCCCAGCTTGACAAGCTCAGATAAGGGAGCCATTTCCCTCAGTTCTATCCGTCCTAGCTTTTCTTTGTGTATGTTTAGAGAACAGTGTCTGCCCTGTGAAGCCAGGCCATCCAGACTGTTGGGAAAGCTACCTGAAAGGAAATGGTGTGTCCCTATGCGTTGAGAGCTGTCCGAAGAAGAAGGACCCTGGTGCAGGTCTTCATACCTGAGTTAGTTAAAAAAAAAAAAACAACCACAGAACTTTGGGTCAGTAGTGTTCTAGTTCCAAAATTTCATAACTTCAGATTTGAGTTTGGTTGTGTCTAGGCTTCCTATTAACCCCAGGGAACTCTACAGCGGGTTTGTTTTGCAGGTAACAAAGGTCTATTATACAAGATATATTATACTTTGTCTTTAAAAACAAAACTAACAGTGAAGTCATTCTTTCTTACTTCCCTTTTCCTCCCTCTTCTTATCTCCACTTCCCCATCCCTCCTTTTGTTCCTCTATTCATTCCTTTTGTTAAAGAATAAGTCTTGAGTTGGGGAAAGAGGATGCACTACTATAACAACATAGAAAATTCTGCTTCTTCAGGGAGACCTAGCAGCATTAGCAGTAGTGTTTAGTGCGGGACATACATGCCAGAAAGAGTGTGAGGGCAGGTCTTCAGCTTGGTGTGGCATTAACTTTGCAGTTAATGTAGAAAAAGAGTTGTAGCAACTGGGAGGGACGGGCAAGGGACAGTTTTTGACCCACGGCTAGAGGAAGAGCCTATGTTATAAGTGTGTGTGAACTTTGAAAATGTTTCAAGAATACCAAACTTTTTAGAATTTGAGATAGGGCAGGCATTAGGAAGACTGAGCTGGATTATATCATTAGAATGCCAGGCTTATACTAGAGAGGACAACTGATGACTTTGATCTACGAGCTCGAATTTCCCTGTTTAAAATGTGGATGCTCTCCATGGACCTGCAATGTATTTACAAATTAATACTGATAGTGTTGGCATGAATATGTCCCTACCACTATTTCAAACACTATTCCCTTGAGAGGGGTAGGAGAAGCCATCAAATGTTCTAGTTCCTTCACATATCCATGCAGATTATTTAAAGACAGTTTTCTCTCGAGTTGCTTTTCCCTCTATTAACGGAGAGGCCAGAGAGAACTGAGAAAAAAATGGGGGCAAGCTTCACCTTGTGAATCATTTTGCAATGGTGGATACTGACCAAGATCTAAAAAGGGCCTTTTCAAGAACATCTCATTACTGCTATCTTCTTCTCTTTGCTAATTGCTCAACAAGTAGTTATTGAGCATTTACTATGTCCCAGGCACAGTGCTAGGTGCTCAGGGTCTAAATGTGGGTGTGTAGGAGCAATAATGGTAAGTGGTGGCTTTAGGAATCCAGCCTGTCAGTAGAAAACAGTTGGGTATGAACCGTGGGGGAGAAGCCTTTTAGAGGAAGAAGGCCTTTTGGAGGGGGATGCCGACTGGTCTAACAAGCACTTTAACCAGTGGTGTGTTTTGGAATCACTGGAAGAAGCAGAGACGTCAGGATCAGTATATGCCAAAGAAGAATGATAATTAAAGACCCCAAAGTCCCATTTAGGGGGCAGAGAGGAGCCATTTGTTGACAGTTGCATGGTACTGAATCACTAGCAGACCTGGCCTCGTGGTTGCCAGCATGACCCATTTGGCAAGCAGCAAAGAAGAGCCAGGGTGATGAAAAGACTGCTGTGTGCTTAGTATGGTAACTTATTTAGCCAGCTCTCTTCCAAGGATTACATTCTATTCAACCACATTTTGCAGACAAAGAAACGGAACAGTGAGGGATGTGCTTCCAAGACATCCATTCCTGAGCACCTATGCAGGTTTGCTATATAGTGCAGTGGTACATGTGGGACCCCCCTCCCCCCCACACACATACCTACTTCCACTGTGGAAGCACTCTGCTTCAAGTCAGGTTGTTGCAGGGATTAAACATAAAGCACAGATTTCTTCCATTTTTTTTCCAATTCGCTTTGTTTCTCTACCTCTTGGTCTAATTTATTCTTTCATGGGGTGTGGGGG
>JADRCC010241258.1:0-12647 GCA_019843855.1 Hylomyscus alleni | reverse complement strand
AGGGTACCTCCCTCTAAGTGTCCCTCCCACTGCCACGGGCTGGGGGCAGCTACCCTCAACCTCAAGGTATCTCTTCTTTTAAGTCTCCCTGAGACCTCCCACCTCCCCGTGTTGGCCCTCACAAATCCAGTGCCTTTCAGGGCCTTTTGGAGTTTCTTATTTTTCTCAGATGGAGGTTGCAAGAGCCATCTCAGGCATTTAGAAAGAGAAAGTGAACCTGCACGGGTCAGTTCTCTCACACCATCCACATGTTTTAAGAATCCAACTCACTAAATCCAAAGATTTAGTGGTGAATGCTTTTACTCTCTGATTTACCTCATTAGTAAGAGTGGTTTTGAAAACACTTTGTAAAGTTTACACTTACCATTTAAAAAATAAAACCCTATTTTACCGGTGATTAAGTCTGTTTCACCTCCTTTGGCTATGCTCTTTGCCGGGGGCATTTTAGAGTCCGGTACCACTAAAGCTCTTGTTTCCAAGTTCTCTTATCATTTAGAACCCACAGCTCTGCTTTAACTGTGAGCTAGGAGCCACCATTTTCAGAATCACGGTTACCTTTTAAGACCGGAGACCCCATCTCCTCCTAGAAACGTGCCACCCTGTAAGGCAGCCCGTGCTTTTCCCCGACAAGCCTACTGACCCATGGATGAGAGCAAGTGCAGCTCCTGTAGTTATTTCAGGGGTATGTACTCTTCAGTACACATTCAGGGTCCTTACCTTGGTGGCAGAACTTTTTCGGTACTTGTCGGCAACAAGTGGAGAGCGGCAGGCAAGGCAGGCGTCTGTGGCGCGGGCAGGGCACTAAGACCCAGGTCCTCCCCTCCTTACAGGAAGCAAGGGTAAATCACATCCGGTCAGAGGCGGGCTCTGATGATTGACAGCAAGGCCACATTGCTGTAGCCCTCCACTCCTGTAGAGGCAGTATGCTGG
Source organism: Hylomyscus alleni (assembly GCA_019843855.1). NCBI lineage: Eukaryota > Metazoa > Chordata > Mammalia > Rodentia > Muridae > Hylomyscus > Hylomyscus alleni. The sequence continues at coordinate 11,717 of JADRCC010241258.1, read as the reverse complement.
AGTGAGATTTCCTCACTATACTTCCCGAAGACACCCAATCTTCCCCAAATCCAACACTTTCCTCACTCTGTTGCACACAGAGAATGTCTGAGTCTCAGAAGTACCCCGTGTAACTCATGCCTCATCCACAATGCCGTACCTCCATCCCGTCCTTACACCACCTGACACCCTCGACCCTGCAAACATACATTGCATATCCTGGCCCAGCTTGTATGCAAATCTTTTATTTGGAGCTTAATTCTCAGCTTTCAGGTACATTTTTATGCTTTCCAAGAACTCCCATCCAGCACGGAGGAAGGATTTGCAGAACGGAAAGATTACAAGGTCACAATTACTAATACAGTGGTTCACAACCTTCCTACTGCTGTGAACCTAATCCTAATACAGTTTCTCGTGTTGTATTTACATCAAACATAAAATTATTTTGTCATTACTTCTTAGGGGCAAAGTTTGTAACTGTTAAGAATCTTAGCTTAAGCATCTGCAGGATATCTGATATGCAATCCCCGTGAAAGGGTTGTTTGAGTCCCCACACTGGGGTCATGACCCACGGGATGAGAACCACTGGTCTAGTACCTCCCAACCATGAACAGTGATCTTGGTCTCCTGCCCTATATGCACCCCAGTCCACCAGCTACAGAGGTAGCCCTCCCACTCAGTCCTTTGAGTGGGAGTCTAGATGCAAAGTTTGGCAGTTTTGTCCTAGGTCTCAGAGTGCTGTATCTTATTCTTCTTTGATTGGTTTCTCCGAGCCAAGAAATAGCTGTTCGTGGACCAGTATTTTTTTTTTCGACATGTAAGAGGCTTAATTGAGAGGGAGAGAGAGGGCAGTAGCAGGGAGAGAGGAGGGAAAGAGAGAGCCGGGGCAGTAGCAGAGAGAGAGGAGGGAGAGAGAGAGCCAGGCCAGTCTTAATAGTAAGCCACAACTTCTTGAGACCTGGAGGAAGTGATCTAGACAAACTTCACATAGTGCACAAAGCTTGAGTTATTGGGGCCTGAAAACAGAGACAGGATTCTGAGCCCCCCCTCTTGGTTTTTCGAGACAGGGTTTCTCTGTGTAGTCTTGGCTGTCATGGAACTCACTCTGTAGACCAGGCTGGCCTCTAACTCAGAAATCTGCCTGCCTCTGCCTCCCAAGTGCTGGAATTAAAGGCGTACACCACCACCGCCTGGCCACACTTTCTCTTAATAGACAGTTCCTTCCATTCAACAGAGGGTGTCTCAGCTTAACTTTGGCTTTGAACAGGAACTTGTCTTGCAGAATTGGGGTCTCACCCCTTAAAACATATTAGACTGCTTGCTGTGACACTGCAGAGAGAGATGAGGTGCAACCCAAACTCTGCTGACTCAGCAGCTTGGTTCCTGGGTTCCTGGCATCTTCCATTCTATTAGTCCTGGGCCATGTGCTTCTGCATAGAATCCCCTCCCCTCATTACCTGAAGTGGAAGTCCAGTCATGCCTATAAGGACCCATTGTCCATTCCTCACATTTCCAGAAAGGTTGTTGAGGGTTTTGAGGTAGCACTCTTTTTGCAACTGGTTCTCTTGTAGTTATTCTTGGTTTCTTCTCCCCTTTGTACCCATTAAAGCCAAGCCTCCTGGCTCTTACAGGGCATAGTCTCTCACTCCCAGCATCCTTCAGGAGAAAAATCAGTGTTAGTTCATCCTCACAGCTCTGCCAAGCCTAATAGCAGCTGTCAGTTCATAAAGTCTTTGATCTTAGTGTATCTTGGTCTTCTTGTGAGACTCCCAACAGTGGGAATGGGGGCTGTCTCAGACTCTTTTGACTGCTTTTTGGGACCCTTTTCTTTCTAGAGGGTTGTCCTTTCCAGCCTTCATTCAAGAGAAGGCGCCTAGTATTACTAGAACTTGGCATGTCACATCACATTTGGTTGACATACATGGGAAGCCTAACTTTTACTGAAAGGATATGGAGGAGTGGTGGATTGGAGTATGTGGTAGGAGGGATGGACTGGGAGGAGAGGAGGGAGTGGTAACTGGTCAGGATGTAATATATGAGAAATAATGCACATTTTATATTTTTTATTAATAAGTTTATCCATTTATATTTCAATTGATATCCTCCTTCCTGGTTACCCCTTCAAACACCCCACCTCCTTTCCCTTCCCCCCTCCCCTTTTCCTCTATGAGGGTGCTCTTCCACCCATTCACCCACTCCTGCCTCACGCCTCTAGCCTCCCCCTTCAGTGGGACATCAAGCCTCCCTCCATTCCCATTGCTGTCAAATAAGGCCATCCTCCGCTACTGCAGAAAAGAATACACTTTTAAAAAGAGGAAAAATAAATAAATATTCACATATATTTATACTAATCATGTATATATTATAAATTATTCCAGTTCCATGTTTATGGTTTAAAATAATTATCACTTTATCACTCAAAAAACCCAGTTGCCCTGTCCAGCCCTGGTGTGCTACTTACTCATCCTGATTCCTTTCTTTAAAATTCATGGGGAGTGTATATTTTCAGTAATAAATCATGTAAGGGTAACATTTTTCTGCCATGTCTTAAAACTTTCCTAGAAAGTATACTTTCTCTGCTAACTTCTATGGTCTCTCTCTCACATAGTAGGATTTCCCACCAGGAAACAGACAACACAAGGCAAGGATTCAAAATTCTAAGGTGGCCTGCAAACCATCTATCTCATAAATGTCTATGCACATAATAAAACATCTTATAGACAGAGCAACTTTTTTTTTATTAAGCCAGAGGAGTGGAAAGTTAAGGTAAAGCTTATCGTGCATAATAAGTTCAATGCCAGCCTCATCGGAGAACACCTGGTCTAGACCAAACCCTCTTGCATTGTTTCGGTTTGGGCAGATGTCTTAATGAAGCCATGATGTGTGTATATTTTCAGTCATAATTCATGCAAAGGTAATATTTTCTGCATATCTTTAAAACATAAGGCAATTCACAACATAAAACAGAGATTCAAACTTAGTAGGTGGTTTCCAAAACACCTTTTTTTATTATTTATATACAAACATAACTACCTGATAGACACCTGATAGACACCTGATAGACACCTGATAGACAGGATACTTGTTCCTATTAATCCAGGAGAATAGAAAGTTCAGGGCCAAGACTAAAGAAAAGAATGATTTCAACATCAGCCTCATTTGAGAACATCTGGCCTAGATAAAACTCCTAAAGAAAAAAAAAACAAAAAAGAAAAAGAAAAACTACAGAACAATAGGGAAAGTGTGAAAATCTCATATTTAGCCTGATTTATTAGGGTTGCTTTTTAAACTTTTATTTTTAAAAAGCTGGACAACTCAGTCAGGTTTTTTTAAACCTTTTCTTTTGAAGCTGCCTAACATCACATAAATACACAACCCTATCATCACCAAACACATTTTTTTTTTAATTTTCATACCTTATATTTAGCCAGAAATTTTGGATCATACCTTTAATCATTGCACTCAAGAAGGAGAGATATGATGATTGCCAAGACTACCGGATAACCCTCAGCTGCACAGTAAGTCCTGGGGCAGTCTGCATTGCAGTGCAAAACTCTCTCTAAGGCACACAAACAAATAAGATGCCTCCACAATTATTGGGTGATCTCATCTATCTCACAATTTTTTATGACCAGTATTTTGAGATGAGAGGGTTTACTTGTAATGATGCTGTTACATTAATAAAAAGAAAAGTGAAAGACTACAGAGATAGTTCAGCAATGAAGAAGGGCTTATTGCTCCCACCAAGGACCCACGTTGAATTCCAACATCCACATTACATATGTGCAGGCAAAAGACTCATATACATCAAAGTTAGAAAATATTTTTAAGGGAATAAGATAGTTTATTTTGGAGCCACTTTGGGTGTCCATGGCCTGGAAACAGGGACTTGGGTTACCCCAAATTCCATGTTCCTGTGTGGAAGAAGTTTCATGACGTTTTTAAAATGTGTTGGTGGGAACATCAGAGAGGCAGGTACAGTAGCAAGATGGGAGGGACTTTCCTATACGCCCAAGAAACTATCTGCTGGTATTCTTAGCTTTGGGTTAGGGGAAGTTAGTGTTCTATCAGTTAATAGACTCCAAAAGGTTTCCATCAGACACATATGAAAGAGAGGAATCAATTGATGTTCAGGGAAATGGAACTTGCCTAAGATAAGGTAATTCGCCTCTGGACCTGCAACATTCCAATCTCTCCATAGGATTGAAAGTTTAATCAGCTAATCAGTCTCTGCAGACAGTTTCTTTTTAGGAATTCATCTTTCACAGCCAGACACAGCTTCTTCTCGGGAGTTTTCATTCATGGTTCCTCTTGTAAGTCAAGCATCAAAGTTTATGCATGCAGGGGCTCCGTACAATTTATTAAGTAGTATACAGTCCCTTATATCTAGGAAGGGTCATTTCCTAGGATGTGATGTCTATGAGGCGGCACAGTGGGCAGGTCAGCAGTCTCCAGAAAAGGGGGAATAGCTGACAAAAGCTATTAATAAAAATGTCTTAGATCATTTCAAAACTCTTTGCCATTATATTCCAGATCTAAATTATTTTTACATCTTCTGTATGCTATCTGACACAGCAATTAAATGTGACATAAGATCACTATACTTAAAATTAAGTAATCAAGAATTTGGCCTAATGGAGTGAAGATAACAAATAAAACCAATATCTAAAATCACCAAATATTTCCACACAGATCGACAATACACGTCCCCTGTATTTACAGTTATTTGTAGTCAGTGAACTAACTTGCTTATATTTAAATGGTTAGGAATGGGACTTTCAAAGGAATCACGGAAGTATTCTTATCATTATTAAAATACCAAATTGTTTAATTAACTTCTTAATTATGGCTAATTGTACTATACAATGTTTTAGATACTAATTAAATCAAGAAACCACAGTAATTAATATATAAAACACCACAAATGTTGTTATTAGATATTGATTTCTTTTGTATAATTTGGATAAGAACTAATCCATGTCTTTGAGTAATTCTATCTAGAGTAAAAAGACTTATAGTTTAATTTAGAAACTAGTTTTTTGTTTTATCTATATTATCCTGAATGATGAGACTATAACATAATATATATGTATACATTTATAAAAACAATGAAAAACTTGAATCTTGTTGTTGTTGTTGTTGTTGTTGTTTTCGAGACAGGGTTTCTCTGTGTAGCCTTGGCTGTCCTGGAACTCACTCTGTAGACCAGGCTGGCCTCAAACTCAGAAATCTGCCTGCCTCTGCCTCCCAAGTGCTGGGATTAAAGGCATGGGCCACCACCGCCCAGAAAACCTTGAATCTTTTAAACCTTAGTTTTGAGTAAGGTAAGCAAACAAAAAGCTATGATCAAATGAAATGACATGATATTTCCATTTGTAACTTCATTAAATCCCAGACCAATATTATATTATCATTTATAAATATACCAAGTAGAATATTTGATGTCATAATTTTTTTAAAGTCTCAATACAACAGTAATATTCAAGAAACATTTTCAAAGTCCACAGGAATGTGCTCTTAGATGATGTGAGAAAGTTCACTACCTCCTAAGAGTGAATTAGAAGGACCTGGACAATCCTGATCTTTGAATTAGAATGGAGTCATTGATATGATATGCTTTTAGTTGATGAAATCATCTTTTGTGGTCCTTTGAAGAATACTGTGTAAGGAAATTTGAACTTTCCTTATCAATAGTTAAGTCTTTTACAATACTATGTGTTATTTTTATCTAATAGACCAAATCTTATACACATATTTAAATATTTGTCCAGCAGAATAAGTTTTACAATCACTATTAGGAATGTTTTAAGTAATTATTACTCCCTAAACAGAATATTCTTTATACTTGAGGTAGTGACTGACAATCTAAGCAACAAAAGGTTTGTCCAATGGAAAAACACTTTAAAAAATTAAAATTTAATCATAGGTTTTAAATGACCATTTTGTGAAAAAATACTAAGAATATATCAATACTTAAGAAAATGTTGCAGAAAATCAAGCATTATATCTCAAGGTATTAAATTACCCTTTAAAAATTTTAACCCATATATTATTTTAGCTTAGGTACAACATTATTTATTTTTAAGCAATACTTTACAACACACCTTTATCTTAACACTATGATTGTTATTACAAAATTTAGAAAACAATTTTAATGAGGTAATTTTAAACAAAAGCTCAGTTAGCTGTATCTAAAACGCAAAAAGCATATGGTATTTTAGATAAGTTATAAACATAGGTAAAGTACATTAGTAGATTTTGTTTTCTTAACAAATTTCCAATTATTTTATATTGATTTTTAAATTAAGTTATTATAAGAGTTAACTTGAAATCTTTTTATTATAAAAAACATTTACTTTTTATTAGTGTTAATAAGGAATTGAAAGTAGGATAAGGCATATATAGAGAGAGCAGGGTAAAGTTTGGTATTCATACTCATAATAATTTTTTAGTAAAAAAGAGGAATAATGTAAAAATATATCACTGTAGTGTACCACATTACAAAGATCTATAAACTCTAAGATGTCTGGGAAAGCCTCAAAGTAGGTTTTCAAAATAACAATTTAAAATTATTTAGGGGGTCTCTCATACTCTGTCTTTATTTATAAAATAAGAATGTTGAAAACTCCATTTGTTTGTTTTTTAAAGTCAATGGTGATTTTTTAAAACATATTTCTTAATATGTTTGTGTTCGTATATACACTAACCTAAGTTATTCTTTTAATCTTTGGAGCAAAGAGTTTAGCATCTCAAGGGAGAGTAATTTCTAATAGGAAAAGCTTACACAGGAGTAGGAGTAATGATATTTTAAAGTTAATTTATACCCTTCAGTAATAGATACCATGATGGAGAACCAGAGTTCAGATAAGGATAGAGGGGATAACATCTTGACCAGTGTTATATGATTATGTATGTCTTGTCCTTAAGAGCAGATTTAAACATTTTATATTTTAAAAACTCATGTCAATTGTCCTAAAGCAAGACTTAGGAGGATTACCAATCTCAAATTTTTATCTAAGTGGTTGCATTGATTACATATAGTTTTGTCTTTTATCTTTGTTTTTTAAAGTTTCAGCTCATGATGAGCCAAAATGAAGCTGAACCTGTTTCAGGGAGACCATGGAGGTGATTGCTCAGACACAATTTATGGGACACTCAAAGTAGTTATTCCTCCTGGCTGGACCTGCTCAGGTATTTGAGACCTAACTATAGCCCTGAACATTTAGAGTGGTAGTTCTCAACTTGTGGGTGGAAATCCCTTTGGGAAGTTGAATGACACTTGCACAGGAGTTGCCTAAGATCACAGGAGAAAAAACCGCAGATATTTACATTATGATGCATCATAACAGTAGTAAACTTACAGTTATGAAGTAGCAATGAAAATAATTTGGTGGATGGAGATTACCACAATATGAACTGTATTAAGGGGTCAAGGCATTGCCAAGGTTGGAGAATAACTGATTTAGAACCCAGGGCTTATAAAAACAAACCCTGTATTCTGGTATTTTGTTCTGAAGCTGCAGGGGTAGGTTGCACTAGCAAGCAGTTAAACAGAAGCTAAGATAAGCTGTTAGCTGGAGGAGGTTTGCAAAGCAGGCTGGTTCACAGAAACTAGAATTAAGTTAGCTGGGGTGTCTTGGTCTTGGATTCTATAATAGAACTTGGCATTTTCCATGGGATTCTCCATCAAGAAGGTTAAATTCTAGTTAAACCTGAAATGACCTCAGCAAGAATATGAGATGGAGGACTCTCTGCAATGTCTTGAACTGTCACAAATAACTTTAGTTTACATAACTATTTACATATAAACCAATGTGGAAATAGGTATATTATGTAGAAATAAACCTAACTGAATATTGACAGTTTACATGCATAATCATACATAACATATATTTTAATAAATCATGATTTTGAATGTTACTGCTTGTCTGAATATATTTTCTATAATCCCAATTATGAAAGAAAAACTTAATTTAGAGATCTTTAGTAAACTCATAAATCTATTAACTTATATAAGCTAACCTTAATAAAAATCTCACATTTAACAGTTTTATATTTTTATTTTGAAGAAATCTCATGCATTTTCTTTTACACATTATATAAACTAGAATTTGTTTTGGAAGAAAAACCTTATCAAAATCTATGTATATAACATTAAAGATTTATGAAACATTTAATATTCACAAAGATATAGTTTTAATATATGTTGAGATGTTAGTATACTCGAATTTATAAAATAGTGGGTACTTATACATATGACATGATAAATCTTACTATATGATCAACTTACTATATTATAAAATATTTATTTGTTTAATTTCATTATTTTATTTGTTTATATTTCAAATGTCATCCCCTTTCATGCTCCTTCCTTTCCCCATCCCCTTTGCCTCTAAGAGGGTGCTTCCCCACCTACTCACTCATTCCTGCCTCACTGCTCTAGCATCTCCCTTCTCTTGGGCATCAAACCTCCATAGGACCAAGTGCATCCCCTCCCACTGAGGCCAAATAAGGCAATCCTATGATACATATACAGTGGAAACCATGGACCACCCATGTATGCTCTTTGGTTGGTGGTTTAGTCCCTGGGAGCTATGGGGGGGGATCTGCTTAGCTGATTTGTTGTTCTTTCTATGGGGCTGCAATCTCCTTCAGTTCCTTAAGCCCTTCTCCTAACTCTTCCATTGGGGTCCCCATGCTCAGTCTGATGGTAGACTGTGAGTGTTTGCATCTGTCTTAGGTGGGTGCTGGCAGTGGGTAGCCATGCCAGTCTCCTGTCTGCAAACATATATTGGTATCAGCAATAGTATTGGGGTTTAGTGTCTCCACCTGGGGTAGATTAGGGGCTCCAGACCCCCTCTGACACCCAGAGACAGGCTGACTCCCAGGAGGTCTGTCATATCCTGAGTCACAGGTGAGACCATAGCCCCAATGCCTGCCCTAGCTGGGACCCCCACAGATCCCTGCAGAGCAGAACTTATCTACTTTACTGGAGACATATCTTCCTTCAGGTCTGCAACTCCACCTGGGGCAGATTGGGCACTCCAGACCTGCTCCCACACCCATCATAAAATATTTAAATTTTAATATGCACATGCATTTTAATTGTGCATGTCAAAAGAATAATTTTAACATGTAACAAAACTGAATTTAAGAAGAGAACTGAAGTCACCAGTGTGTTAAAATTTTTTGACACAAATAACGTATGAAAACAACCAAAAATATAAAAACATTATCATAGACTTAAGAAAAAAATGGGTTAAGAAAGTTAGAAAGTTTATCCTATTTCTTTAAGAAGTGAGAAAGGCTTCTTAACACAAAAGGTCAAAAAGTGAAGTTTATCCTATAAACAAGGTTATTTCTCTCTCTTATTCTCTGTCTTTAAAGTTCTTAGGGAGGGAATTTTTATTGTGTCTCAGACTAATTTCGAGGAGTTAATCTGAGGTCACAACTCATGCCAAGTCATATCTGGTAACATTTCCACAAAATAGTCAAATTAAAAATAGAAAGCAGACCATGAATTCATGTGGTCCTACTGAGAAACAGAGGAGGATAAAGAGATCCAGTAAATCCCTCAAGTCCATCTTTAGAGTTCTAAAGTGAGATAAAAATTTAAATAGAGGATAAAAATGTAAGCAGGCTTAGATTTAAAAAAATACTTTTAATAAGGGTTCTTAAACACTTTGACCCCTCTTCTAGCCCACCACACAGAAGTAGGGGAGAAAAGATGGTAATAGGACAAGGGGATATGGACCTGTTTAGAAGTAGTTCTTTGGGGTGATTCCAATCTCCATTTGTCAGGATAGTAGTAGTCCAGTTCAGTGGTGTCAGGACACCAAATAATCAATAGCAGTTGCACCAGGCATCAGAAACAGTCAGGCCTCTGATGAATTGGCATGAGTCACCAGGAGTTACCTTAATAAGGCATGATGCCAGGAGAAGTTCTCTGCTATGCCTCTCTCAACAAAGTAAAGATCAGCAAAGACTCAAGATCAATAAAGCATTGCAAGGCAAGCTATACATGTGCCCCATCAGTGTCCATTGGGTCCTATTTATACCCTTTCCAAACATCACATGTCCTCCCAAGGGTCTTGCCTCAGCAAAATACCATGTTTTCTGAGTCTGCCTCAAAAAACACCATATGACTCTTCCCCAACAAAACACCATGTAAGTCTGCATCACATGACACAACCAGCAACTTACACTTCAACCAAGTACATTCAGATCCATGAATTCCTGGTCAAGGTACAGTTGCACATACCATTGACTCAACATTATCTGGGTTTTAATCTCATTACGTAAGGTGGTTTGAGAAGTTGCTAGAATTGTTTGAAATCTCTTGGAGACAAATTCCTCCTCCAATTAGTGCCTGTCTTAGTCAGGGTTTCTATTCCTGCACAAACATCATGACCAAGAAGCAAGTTGGGGAGGAAAGGGTTTATTCAGCTTACACTTCCACACTGCTGTTGATCACCAGAGGAAGTCAGGACTGGAACTCAAGCAGGTCAGGAAGCAGGAGCTGATGCAGAGGCCATGGAGAGATGTTCCTTACTGGCTTGCTTCCCCTGGCTTGCTCAGCCTGCTCTCTTATAGAACCCAAGACTTCCAGCCCAGGGATGGCACTAATTGAGAAAATGCCCCACAGCTGGATCTCATGGAGGCACTTCCCCAACTGAAGCTCCCTTCTCTGTGATAACTCCAGCCTGTGTCAAGTTGGCACACAAAAGCAGCCAGTACAGTACCCTTCTTTTCCCCAGAATGAGATTCCTGGGAAAATCCCATTATGCTTGTGGATATATCCCATTCTTTGATATGTCCCTTTAGAATCTTTATATGTGCCAAAACAGTTACACAAAGAAGGGAGAGGTTTTATGAAGATATTCCCCAGAAAAGCCATGTGCTATTTACATATGGTCCAGTAGCAGACTATGGATGAGTCTAGGAAATGTCTGTTTTTTGTTAGTGACACTCAAACATTTAGTGGGTTTCATGTTAGAAAAAATGACATCAAGGAATAAAGAACCCATGTATAATAGGATCCATTAGACAAATGCCAGACACATAAACTCCCTAGTAGTTAAGGTGGGTCTCAGCATAAATTCCCAGGAATATTGGGGTGGGGTACAAACTAGCTTCATTTGGTTATATTTTACAGCCTGAGGGGTTTCCCCTAAACTGTAGGGATCTCCACTCAGGGAGACTTTGGGCTTAAGACTGAAAGGAAATTTAGGACTCATTTGTATTATAAAGGTATTTTAAGCAGGAGACTTAAAAATGGGAAGATCATCAAGGAGACCTCGAAGATACAGGACTCAAAGAAGCCAAGCAGAGAAAGATGAGTAGGGAGCTATTTTAGAATTTATATTCAGTTTTGATATAAACTCTAAAAAAGTTTTTATTTTTTATTTGGGCATTTCATTTAACTCAAATATTTTAAGGCTTTTAAAAACAACTAATTACCAATTGTTTCAGTTAGTTTTGTTAACAAGCATTTTACATTTTAACTAAAAGGCTGCCTGTTTGTGATTTTTTTTTTAAATCTCTACATTGGAATTTTCAGTGGTCAATATAAACACTTGGGAGGATCTTTAGGTCTTCCCTTTTCCCCAAATACTTGTAGGTTAATAATTATCACACATAAAGCCAGCTAGAGTACCTGGTGTGTGTGTGTGTGTGTGTGTGTGTGTGTGTGTGTGTGTGAGAGAGAGAGAGAGAGAGAGAGAGAGAGGAAGAGAGAG
>JADRCC010241236.1:0-15847 GCA_019843855.1 Hylomyscus alleni | reverse complement strand
ACCCTTTTACACTATCCCAATCCCCTCCAATAAGCCTTCCTCATCATATCCTCTTTCCCCAACAAATAATCACTAAGCTCACTTAGCTTATATTTAGGATGAATTTACACCGTACTTCTCTTCCTAACTCCTCACAGATCCATGCTCACATAGTTCCTCCATGCAACTTCTTTTCTCCCCTCTATTATACCCCACTCAAATCATTTGTGATGCTCATAAACTCTTGGGCATTGAGCTAGCACTGGAGAATAGCTAAGCTACCACCAGCCATGCCTTTGAAGAAAACTGACTATCCCTCTCTCATGAACTGTTCATACATCCTCAGTTACAGATGATTGATAGAGAGGTTCTCCCACTCCATGATGGAATATTGACTTGCTTGATTTTGTGCAGATAGACACAGTGGCTATGAGATATTGCGTGTTGTTATCCTGTCATGTATATAAGTCACAGGTTGACTCTGGTTCTCACTGTACTCTGTGTCTTACAAGATTTCTACTCCCATTTCCTTGAGGCTTCCTAAGATTCATCTCCTCCCCTTCTTGCCTTGTTCTGTGAGTGTGTGAATATATTTGAGGGCCTATATTGTAGATGTCCCACTTTACATTTAAACCAACACATAGTGTGTCTTTACAATTGACAGCTCACCACAGACAATATGTTTTAATGCAGACTTGGTGTGACTGATACCAGAAAGAAACAGGAGATGGCTAGAAATCTTCCCAGCTGCTTCTAGGGTGAGGTGAAGTTTATATCTGAGACACAACCTTCTGGACCCACCCTATGGGTAAAAGATGCACAGTTGGGAGTCAAGACCTTAAACTTGCATTGATTTTTTTTCTTTTTCTTGAGCTCATATTTCTAAAAGCTCCTGGGGGTATTGATGCCTTTGGTCTGGACGTTTTCCTTTTAGAACTGCTAGAGAGAGATATCCTTGAAGAGATAGATTGATCCTATCTCTGTATTCCACATAAAAAAACTGTGGTGATTTGGGTTTAAATGTCCCACATGGGTCTTTGATAAAGGCTTTGATCCATAGTGCATTGTTCAAAGGTAGAGCTATGAAAATTGATTGGACCATGAGGCCTATAATCAATGAGTTAATCTATTGATGTGTGTGTATGGAGGTGTTGGAAAATCAGAGTTAGAAACTTGTTAAGGAACTTGGTCCTTTGGAACACACCTTGGAGTGTGTTTGCTGTCCTTGGTCCATTCTTGTGTTGATATCTCCTGGCTGCCAGTGAGGTGAAGAGCTGTGCTCCTTCATGCCAATTGCATGGTCTTCTGACCATGGACCAAAACCTGTCTTCCATTTAAGATGACAGGTGTCTTGTAACAGTGATGGAAATGATTGACATGAATGTGACCATTCGTGATGGTGACTGAACCAGACCAGGTGCTAAACTGATATAAGTGAAACTATGGCTTAATCACTTAAGCTTTTTATCTGGAAGCTGCAAGCTAGGAGCAGATACTCTCCAGAAGATTCTCCCAATATATCTGTTTTCTTAGTGACTCAAGAACCTCACTATTTCTCATTCAGGAAATCTCCAGTATTTACCTCCAGTATTTTAATAGACTTTAATATCATATGAATTAGTAGAAAATGAGCATAAAAAGGAATAAAGCTGTAAATTTGCTATAAAATTATGAAATTACACACTTAAAATAATTTGTTTAGGATGTAATTTATATTTCAATAAAGCTGCTGAAAAGTCTTGACCAACTGTGATGGTTGTCTTTTGAGTTAGTATTTATCATATCTTCTGTCATGTTGTTCTTAATAATATTGAGTTTCATTACAGATGAATCAGACACCAACATAACCATGAAGAGAGAACACTACCTTCGCTCAGAAAAAAAGAGAAAAAAACAAAACAAAACAAGTCAAATCCATTGGATTTCTTGATGAGGATTTTTCTGGTCATATCTAGACATGACCCTATCTGGTCATGTCTAGAAGTTGGACAATTATTGGCTGAGAACAAAGATGAAGAGAGTGACTCTCAATGTTTATTTTGATAACTGAAATTTTTGATCCTGGAAGGGGTTTAATTTCAAAAATGCAATTGCAGAAGCTCCAGGGACTTATGGAGATGAGACATAGAACTCGTGCAAGACACACTTAATATATTTTGTGATGTCACAACCAAGTGTGAGATAGGGACAGATGGAGTGGAATCTTCTGGTTTTTTGGAAACTCACATGAGTCATGTAAAGTTTTTCTGGAAGCTGTCAGATAAGAGGATGTTTTGGTGAAATAGACGTATGAGAAAGTGTGTGGTATTTTCTGGAACAGACATTTGAGGAGGGACATATTATTTAGAGAGACTATAGGCAGTGAGAGATTACTCTTGCATTGCCTGACTTGTAAGGCTCTGGTGCTCTTCACTAGCAATGGAATGCTTTGATGATCTTGCTGCTTCTGATGAGTCATGCTGGATTGTTGGGGTATTGTGGTTTCTGCCAGACTCAGCCCCTGCTACTGATTCCTGATTTGTGTTTGAGATTGGCCTGGATTGCTGATATTTTGACAACAAAGTTTTCTCCCAAAGAATTTCAATTGACCCCAAAGTATTACATATTAATAGATCCACAAGTCCCTTTTCCAATTAACTTCTGCTGCCTCTCTTTGGTTAGTAAAAGGAAGGCTGAAATGTTTTAAGATCCCTAAAATAAAATAGTATTGAAAAATCTAAGCCTACAGGTAGAGTCACAGACTTTGAGGAATTGCCATGTCTCCTGTTAAGAGGAGATGAAGTAAGCTATGACTTTTTTGTTCTGTGGTCTACTGTGACCTATTAAATTCACAGAGGCAGATTAGGGGGTATCCCCCAGTAAATGTATCACACACATGTAGAATGTATTCATTTCTGGTCACATATCATTGAGTATTCCTGCTGGTGAAAGTAGTTACTCTTCCCATCAGCCATGATGGGAAGAGGGACTATGCAGAAATAGAGAGAGTGGCTTGTGCTGAGTAACGTTAGCATGTGATATGAAATAAGGTAAACATTACTGTGCTGGGTTATTTTTTATTCCAACTTGACAATCTAGAGTCACCTGAGAAGAGAGGATGATTAAAGAATTGCCTCCATTAGATTATTCTTTGGGACAAGTAAGCCCATGGGACATTTTCTTGGTTAATGATTGATATGGGAGGGCCCAGTACTGTGGACAACCTCATCAGTAGTCATGGATAAAAATAGGAAATATTTAAGTCTGTATTATAGAAAGTAATGGAGCAATCAGTGGGAATTTTTGTGGTTTGAATATGAAGGGCCCCCATAGACTCATAAATTTGACTATTCAACAGGTAGTGGCAGTATTTTCAAGGATTAGAAGGATTAAGAGAACATGTGGTGGTAGTGTGTGTGTCAATACATGCTCCTTGCCATTATGATGCACCAAAGTTCTAAAACTGTAAGGAAGCCTCCAATTAAATGCTTTCTTTTATAAAAGTTGCCTTGACCATGGTGTCTCTTCACAGAAATAGAATAGTGACTGAGACAGGGAGGAAGCCAACACATAGTATTCCTTGTTGTGCTTCAAACTCTTGTTTTGGCTCCCCTTAGTGGTAGTCTATAACTTATAACACAAATAAACCTTTCATCTCCAAATTATCTTTGATCATGTTATTCATCACGATGAGAAGAAAGCAAACTAGAAGAATTATATCACAGGCAGGTACATGTGCACAATTTACCTTTAAATTAAAACAATGTGTCCACATATTTCTGTTTGTGGTTATTGGATAAGTAACTGTGTTTACACTATACAATTTGTTTCTATAGGAATCTGTCTTACTTAGGATTTCTATTCTCATAAGAAAACACCATGACCAAAGAACAAGTTAGGAATGAAAGGGATTATTCAGTTTAAGCTTCCACATTGCTGTTAATCACCAAAGGAATTTGGTACAGGAATTTAAGCTCAAGAGGATCCTGGAGGCAGGAGCTGATGCAGAGGTTATGGAGTGACGATCCTTACTGTACTGCTTACCCTGCTTTCTTAAAGAAACCAGGACTACCAGTCCAGGGATGGCACCACACACAATGGGTCAGTGCCCTCACCCACCTATTAAGAAAATGACTAACAACTGGATAATATGGAGACATTTTGTCAACTGAGGTTCCCTCCTCTCTGACAACACTAGTTTTTGTCAAGTTGCCACAAAAAAAACAAAAAACAAACAAACAAAAAAAAAAAAACAGTGTGGTGGTTTGAATATACTTGATTTATTAATGAGGTAGAGCTCAAGCTGTAATACTATTAGGGCAATATAATTAGTTTCCTAGTCAGAGAGCTTTGACCATAATTGGAAGTCAGGCAGAGATATTTTTAATGAATTATTCTTCAGTGTAGGATGCTAAGAAACATCTTAACTGCACAAGATGGAAAAACCAGCTCATCAGTCATTGTGTGACTTAGATAATACAATAGGAGAGGAAAATATGGAGGCAGATCTGGAAATTAGATTGTACTGTCAGGTGATCTCATTGCATAAGAAATTCTTAACTGAAAACAAAGGTGTGATGTAGGTAAATACCTAAAGAGCTTACATCACCTCCTTGCCATGGCCCTAGGCCAGTGAAGACTAATAACCCAGAATTTGGGTTCAGTTTAGGGTTTTGGTGGGTGTGGTTAGGTTGTGGTTCTGGGTTCTGACTAGGTTTGTTGTCTAGATTGGTGTCATATTAGGGCTGCTGTTGGATTAGGTGTTGGGAGTTTGGTTTAGGCCCTTAACACAAGGGTCTAAGTGACATGTCTTCCTTCCATATATGGTGGACTCTATATATTAATTTTAATTATTAGCAAATCAGCTGTTATTTACTGAACACAGAATACCTCAAGTAAAACAAAAGTTTTGATTAGAAACAATTTCCAAAGTAAATTTAAAAAAAAATTGAGGGACCTGAAGAGATTACTCGGTGGTTAGGAGCATTGACTGCTCTTCTGAAGGTCCTGAGTTCAAATTCCAGCAACCACATGGTGGCTCACAACCATCTGTAATGAGATCTGATGCCTTCTTCTGGTGTGTCTGAAGACAGCAACAGTGTACTTACATATAATAATAAATAAATCTTCAAAAATTTGGACTATTACCTTAAATGACCATATCTAGTATTTAAAAAGATGACTTAATACATATTTTTCTTAATACTAAATTGTTATACATACATTCTAAGATTTGACAGTAAATGTAAGGCTGCTGAAGAGAAAATTTAATACTAAGTTTATTACCCCAAAAGAAATGATTTTCAATTTCCAATTTAAAATAACCCTTAAAGATAGTGACTGCCTTGATTTATCTTCAATAGGCACTTGTCCAGAACATGCTAGAACAGTGTTTTTCACCCTGTGTGTCATGGCCCCTTTGGAAGGGGTTCTGAATGACTCTTTCACAGGGGCCAGTTAAGACCATCGAAAAACACAGACATTTACCTTACAAGTTATAACAGTAGCAAAATTACAGTTATGAAGTAGCATCCTAATAACTTTATGGTTGAGGGTCACCACAACATGAGCATCTGTATTAAAGGATCCCAAGGTTAGGAGGGTTGAGAGCCACTGCTCTAGCCCATCCTACTTACTGAGTCAGTAACAGCCATATCAAGAGTAGATGATTTACTTTACAAAGTATTCTAAAATAAATCCTTTTAACAGAACCTTTAAAAAATCTCTACCTTCTTATTCAACACATCCAACCAACAGATGAAAGATGAAAGCAGTCAGGCATGCCCAATTTGTGATAAACAATTTACACCAGGGACTGAATTAACCAACAAGTCCTTCTGCCAATGGACAGACCGCTAAGTCAGCAATACTGACAGTAATGAGGATTTTTTTTCTTTTAAAAACACTGGCTCATTGATTGTTAGAGAAGTAATTTATGAAGTCAGATAACCAAAATTAAATAAGCTTTAGCAAGCATTGACTTTTGGAACTTCTTAGACATCCATAAATGTCACTGCAGGCACCTGCATCCTCCTTGTAAGCTTCCTTGTAAGAGCAAAGGCACTGGCCCTGGAGGTCTCTGTTGGGTAGAGACTAGATTCTAGTCTCATAGCACACAGGCTGGGGAGAATATCCTTCATCTAATCCATCTCCTCCTGAAGAATCTAAAGGTTTAGGACATCACTTAATAGAATGGTTTGTTGACTCTACAGATACAAATCCAACTGTCAAAGACACTGCTTGGGTGTTCTGAATAACTTTCCCTAGCTGTGAGTTTGATGACAAGAATAGCTGGCAACCTCCTCTAATGAGGGAACATGATGGCTAGGGTACAGATCATGGAGTTAGCTTGTGCTAAGAGGGAGACTTGAATGTCAGGGTAAAGTGTATGATAAATCGAACTAGCATGTAGGTCTCATATCATTCAGTTGGTTCCCATTCAACATCTTTGTCTGTTCAGGAGATATTGAGGGCAGAACTATTTGCCTCTCTGTTTAATGAGACATTTAAGGTATTGTTGCAGACTCTGAGATGCTCCACTGGACAAAAGAGTCCATTCCCTGCAGTATGAGACATGAGGAGTAATTCATCTTTCCTGTAGAGAACTAGTTATTTTATTTTGTTTCTGGATTGGCCCTCATGGTCAGAGCTGGTCAAGCCTAGGCAGCCAGAGTCAGAAAGAGTAGACTTTTGTTAGGTTTTATTTGCCATGAAATCTTTTCCTGTATGAAGGCTAGCTAGCATGCAACTTGCTCTGGTGGGAAGATGCTCCACAAAAGCGAAACACTTCAGACTGTGGGCTTCCTGTCATGCAAGTATATTGCAAATTTCATGCATTTTACTCAAGGATTCAATCTTTCATAACCAATTTTTTAAAATATGCCTGATGTTAAATGATATGAATAACATTAAACAAGTTAAGTTTACTTTAAACTTGTTTTGGTTTAGTTGTTTGGATTAATTTTGACAATATATGTAGAGCCGGGCGGTGGTGGTGCACTCCTTTAATCCCAGCACTTGGAAGGCAGAGGCAGGTGGATTTCTGAGTTCGAGGCCAGCCTGGTATACAGAGTGAGTTCCAGGACAGCCAAGGGCAACACAGAGAAACCCTGTCTCGAAAAAAAAAAAAAGAAAAGAAAAACAAAACAAACAAAAAAAAGACAATATATGTAGAATACTATATAATGAGAGATAACACAAGATTATATAAGAGATAAAAAATTGGTCTTTCCTTCCAAACTTGTCTCTGTAAATAAATTGTCTCTGTAAATAAAGTACTGAGCATGACTGATAATTAACTTGTATATCTTTTTTTTTTCTTTTTTGGTTTTTTGAGACAGAGTTTCTCTGTGTAGCCCCTGGCTGTCCTGGACTCATTCTGTAGACCAGGCTGGCCTCGAACTCAGAAATCCGCCTGCCTCTGCCTCCCAAGTGCTGGGATTAAAGGCATGTGCCACCACGCCCGACTTAACTTGTATATCTTAATTATCTTTAACAGTTTGCAATAACTTAGTAACTCTTTCATAAGGTTAGGATTTTATAATTTTATTTTTTGATAAATTTGAATTTTAAAAATTTTGGTTTGAATTAAGGATCCTTTACTAACAAAATAAACTTTAAATCATAAATATAATCCATAGAGATACTAGGAACCTCTTTTTCCTGATTCTTTTATAGTATACTTTTACAAAATGACAGTTTTTAAACTTTTATTTATTCTTCTCTTATATATTACATCCCAACCTCAGTTCTCCCTCCCTCTTCTCCTCCCAATCTCCCTGACCTCTCCAATACCCACTCCTCCTCGGCTTCCCTTGAGGAAAGAACAGGGCTCCCAGGGATATCAACCAAATGCAGCATAACAAGTTACAATAAGACTAGGCACATACCCTCATATCAAGTCCAGACAAGACAATTCAGTAAGAGAAAAAGAGTCCCAAAAGCCTGCAAAAGAGTCAGACAGAGCCCCTGCTCCCACCGTTAGGAGTCCCACCAGAACAACAAGTTACACAACCATAGCATATATAGGGAGGACTCAGCTCAGACCATACAGGCTCCTTGATATTTGGTTCACTCTCTGTAAGCCTCTATGCAGTACAAGTTTAGAGGCCCAACATCCTGACTCTGGGGGTGGTTTTAACCCAGAGACTTGAGAAAGATCTAAATGAGATTGGAGTTTCTTGGGGAAGGTGGTCTGACACCACATGAACATGACCAATCTGTCTTATGAAGTTATTTAAATCAGTTTATATATTAAAAATTAGAAGTTCTGAATTTGGACCAGTGGTGGCCATTTGCCCAATGTGTATTGAGGTCAGACTTGCATAGAAAAGCAAAGGAGAGTTTCTAATTTCAGTTCTGCAGAAAATTTGGAGCAGAAGAAGGAGAAAAGCAAAGACAGGGGTCAAATCCAGATTCCTGGAATGCCCAAGTCTTACAGAGTAAGATCTAGGAGAGTCAGGACTATATAGAGAAACCCTGTCTCAAAAAAAAACAAAACAAAACAAAACAAACAACCAACCAAAACAAAACAAACAACAAAAAAAGAGCAACTCTATCCTGATCTCACATCCCATTCCTCAAAGGGTTGGACCACTGCCCTGCTCTCTTTCATAGTAATATGCCTTGAGAAAAGTGTTGTTTTTTTACGATCGCTAATTCTTCTAAAAATCATTCTCCTCAAGTTCTTCTCTCTACCACTTTAACTCTGTTTACCAGGCCTATCTGAGACATCCACACAAAATAGGGAGTGCTGCTCAGAACCCACCTGTCCTCTTCTCATGATTCTGTCCTTGGTCAGGTGCTACTTCTGAAACACTTCTCTTCACTTTTAACTGAAAAAGAAGCATTTTCCTGTATGATCAGACATTTCTTCTCAGAGCTCTTTATTGATTCTTTTACAGCATATTGACTTTGAAACAAAGGAGTTGTTTGGAGTTCAGACTTTGAGCCTTTCCAGTATTGATACTTGCCTCTTTACTGCACTACCCTTCTAATGGGATCAGCATCTCTGCCTTGACAACTCTCAAGTTTACATATCTTGTGAAGAATTCTCCTATCAACTATGTCTGGGAATTCTTCCTGGGGAAAAGGAGTTTCATCTTTAGTGTGTCTGGAATGGAATCCCTGAGGGGTTCTTCAAGCTTGCCCTTACATCTCCCAGCTCAGCCAACAAAAACTGTATTTTTCCAGTTACTCAAGTCAAAATGCAGAGTCATCTTAGCATGGTGCTGCCTTCAGACTCCATGTTCAGGCATCAGCAAGTTTGTAAGCTGAACCTGAGTTTGTGTCTAGTAGCCAACCACTTCTTAATATTCCAATTATCTTTATCATGGCTCAAGCTACCAGCTTCTCTGACTTTGATTATCAAAATAATGTGCTAACTAGATAGTACATTGGTTTGACCCTATCTCTCTCTAATCAAATTTCCTTGCTGAAGCTGAGGAGATGCCTTTCAAACATTGAGTAACAATATGATTTGTCTGCCAAAAGTTCTCCACCTCATTTATAATTTCATTCCAGAAACTGCTACCCTTAAGATTTGGATGCAGCTTGATGGGATCTACAACAAGCTGTGTTTCACTGACTTTGCTCTTCTCTCCCCTCATTCTTCCATTCTGACAAGTGAGCCATGCCCCTCCCAGACTTATTGCCATGCCCCCAGCCTTTGTGACATCCCCACCCCAACCCCCAACCTCTGTGTTTTCACTTGCTAGTTCTTTGGCCTGGAGGCTGTTCCTCCAGGTCTCTGCTTTGCCAGTTCCCTCACTCCAAAAGTATTTAATGCAAATAACTTTAATTTCATGGTCCAAGTATCTCTGCATTAAACATTTCAACTTACCTCAGCTCCATTTTTTACTTCTTAAAATAAATCTTTTCTTTTTTAATTATTTCCAATACCTAATCATATCTGGCACATTGTTTTGAATTAGTCATGTGTTTATTGCTTGTGCTTCTTAATTTATTAAAATCACAAGAAGGATAGATAGAATTTAATGCTAATGGAATCTGCTGAGCAGTCCTTGGGGCACAAAGTAATATGAAGGTTGTATTATCACTTGATAAGCATTAAAAAAAATCATTGAATATAGAGAGGGTCTAATCACTTCTCTGATCCCTACCTTTGAACTCTGTTCTGTTCTTTTAGAAATATGAATTCAAGAAAAAGAAAAAAAGCAATGCAAATTCAAAGCCTTGATGCACAACCATTCATTTAAAACCAAAGGGTAGGGTCAGAAGTTTGGGTCAGAGGTTGAAACTTTACCTTAACCTAGAAGAAACTGGGAAGATTGCTAGTCATTTTTTGTTACTTTCTGGTACTTAGTCACATATTGTCTGCAATAAATCATATTGTCTGGGGTGAGAACTATCAGCAGTCTATTGTAAAGTCCCACTATGAGTTGATTTGAATGTAAAATGTGACATCTACAAGATAGACACTCATACATATAAATATACACAGAGAAAGAGTCTAGGAATGGAGGAACTGAGTGTTAGGAATATGCAAGAGATTGCGAGTAGAAATCTAGTAAGACATAGAGGTCAGTTAGAACCAGAGCCAAGCTGTGTCTTCTATACATGACAGGATCACTACACTCAATGACTCAGAGTCACTGTGTCTGTCTGCCCAAAATCAAACAAGTCAGCATTCCATGCTGGAGTGGGAGGACCTAACTATCACTCATCTGTAGTTGAGGAGGTATGAACAGTTTATAGGAGAAGGAGAGTCAATTTTCTTCAAAGGCATGGATGGTGTTAGGTTGGCCATGCTCCAGTGGTAGCCCAATAACCAATAGGTTATAAACAAAACATGATTTGTGTGGGTTATAATAGAGAGGAGAAGAGAAGTTGGAAGGTGGAATTAGGTGAGCATGGATCTTGGTGTGTGAGGAATTATGAAGAAATGTGGGGAATAAATTCATCCAAAATATATTGTGTGAAGTTCTCAAAAAGTTAATAAAAATGATTCTTAAAATACCACATCTGTACTGAACATATACAGACCATTTTTTGTCATCTCCTAAATAAGAGCTCTTTGTAAAGCACTTTCATTGCATTAAGTGCAAATGTAATCCAGAGATTATTAGAATAAAGATGGACTTGAGGAGATGGCCTAAATGTAAAACAAGTGTATGATGAAACATGCACCTATTACACCAAAGTTTGGGATTGGGAGGAGTAGATCAGGAGGGTAACTGGGACTTACTAACAGCCAGCCTCACTCTGAGTTCACCAAGGGATCCTGTCACAAGGGAATAAAGTAGAGAGTGAAGGAGGAGAACTTGCTATATCCTTCTGAAGTCTCTGAACTTACACGTACATGTGTGCATGTACATACACACACACATGATTAAAGTAGACTAGATGTTGCTTTGCATAGATTACATGCAAATGCAATGTCATTTTAACCAAGAGATGAGAGGGCTTTCATATCATTAGGGGTTGATAGTCAACTCTCAAGAAATAGCAGTAGATGGGTATCTCTTCTTACTATTCTAAGGAAATCTAAGTTGAGTGTGTGTCTCAGTGAGTCCACACAAATCTCCTCCTCTAGTTTCCTGTTTGTATCAGAGTGTTATCTGGAAATAATGAAAAAAAAAAGAAAACTAAAGGCTTCATCTGGGTTTCTAGACTTGTGTTAAAATCATATTTATCACGTTTTATTAAATGGAAGGGAAATTTTCAGCTTCCAGTAACAATAGATTCAATCATGTTGGCTTCTGTTTTATCCCATTATGAATAGCAATTAATTGCACATGAATAGTTCCCATGCTTTGAACTAAATCAGGATGATTATATATGTTTTGGTAGAGATTACTGCTGCCAGTGTAGAAAGGCGGTAGGTAGGACACTTTTGGTTTATGTGAGAATGAAGGTGAATTGGAAAATTGTTATGCACTTAACCCTAACCTCAGAGAATTGAAATGAAAAATATACTACCAAGAGGGATAGAAAATCATTACTTCATTTCTTTTGTTTTTTTTTCTTTTTTTCTTTTTCAGACAGTGTTGTTCTGTGTATCCCTGGCTGTTCTGAAACTCACTCTGTAGACCAGGCTGTCCTCAAACTCAGAAATCCACCTACCTCTGTCTAACAATTGCTTAGATTAAAGGCATGTGCCACCACCACCCAGCAGTTTCTTTTTTCTTTTTTACATACTTTAGTAGTATGAATAAATGTGTCTCCCAGAGGCTCAAATATTTGAATGTATTTGGATTCCAGTTGGTGGACTGTTTAGATATGATAAGGACCTGTATTTTTATTAAAGGAGATGTGTTACTTGGTGGTGGCCAATGAGATTTCAAAAGTCCATCGGGCCTAGTCTCTCTCTCTGTCTCATCTGGAGAGCATGATGTATGGTGTGAAGTTTTAGCTACTGCTTTAGGCATGTATGCCTGGCTGATGCCATAGTGTCTACTATGATGGTCATAGACTCACCCTCTGAAACTGTAAGAACTAAATTAAATGCATTCTTTATAAGTTGGTTTGGTCAGGATGTCTCTTCACTGCAATAAAACAGTAACTAAGACACAGATCTCTCTGTTTATTTTTCTAATTATTCTGTATTTATTTCACTAAACTTACCTTTTGTCCATTGATCAGTTTTATGAATAAGTTTAAAGTGACAAAGAAACAGTGTCAAGTGGAGTGGTCTTGTTAGACGGTGTCTTTTTGTAGTTGGTGCAGCTTTCTTGGAGTAGGTGTGGTCTTGTTGAAGTCAATGTATCATTGTGGGGGCAGGCTTTGAGTTGTCCTATGCGTATATTGTCCCAGTGTTACACTAATCTCCTTCTGCCACCTGTGCATCAAGATGTAAAATTCTAAGCTCTTTCTCCAGCACTAAGTCTGTGTGCATGTTGCTATGTTTCCAGTCATGACAATAACGGACTCAACCTCTGAGACTGTAAGTAACACAGTTTTGAAGAATTACCATGATCACTTCATGTCTCTTCAAGACAGCTAAACCCAAACTAAGACACCCACAAACATGAGCAAACACATTGTGATGTTTTGATATGCTTGGCACAGGAAGTAGCACTATTTGGAGGTTTGGTCTTATTATAGTAGGTGTTTCCTTGTTGAAGGAAATGTGTCACTGTGGACATGGGCTTTACAGGCTTTAAGGCCTTCTTCCTAGCTGCCTGAAAGCTAGTCTCCTAGTTGACTTCTGATGAAGATTTACACCTCTCAGCTCCTTCTGCATCCTGGCTGCCTGAATGTTGCACTTACCCTGCATTGATGAAAATGACTGTACCTCTGCATTTGTTAGTCAGCTCCAATTAAATCTTGTACTTGTAGGACTTATGTTGGTCATGGTGTCTGTTTGCAAAGTAAAACCCTAACTAATATACAAAGGTATATATGCACCTAAACATACACAATCGCAAACACACACACACACACACACACACACACACACACACACACACACACTTAAGTCCTCATGTACAGGGTTTTTAGTTTTAGCCAGGACACCTGCATTTAAATTGCTCTGTCTGATATATGTGTTTGTGGAACATGCCTCTTCCTGCTGCTTGCTATGGGGAAAATGAAGAAAATATCTGTAGATATAATTCATTCCACTTTGTCTTCTCTTCAACTGTATGAATCTCAATTAACAGAATGGAGATGATGGGAATTTCTTTTAGATAGATCTTTTTGTGTGTGGGTAGTGTGCATCACAAGTCACAAAGGGAAAATAAATATAACTACCAATAAAATGAAAATCTAAATGCCATTGGCAAGCTTATATTCATTCCCCTTAATGAATGTCAACTTTCAAAATTAGCATTCACAAATGGATACAGAAATTATGATACACTACACAATGGAGTACTACTCAGCTATTAAAAACAATGAATTTATGAAATTCTTAGGGAAATGGATGGATCTGGAGAATATCATCCTGAGTGAGGTAACCCAATCACAAAAGAACACACATGGTATGCACTCTCTGATAAGTGGTTATTAGCCCAGAAGTTCGGAATACACAAAGTACAACCTACAAACCTCAAGAAACTCAAGAAAAAGGAAGATATTTCATTCCTTCTTGAAAGGGGGGAACAAAATACCCATGCAAGGAGTTGCAGAGACTAACTAAGGAGCAGAGACTGAAGGAAGGGCACTCCAGCCTGATATAGCTGTCTCCTGAGAGGCTCTGACAGCACTTGACTAATACAGAGTTAGAGGCTCACAACCATCCATTGAACTGAGTGCAGGGTTCCCCATGAAGGAGTTAGAGAAAGAAACAATGGAGTTGAAGGGTTTGCATCCTCTTGGGACAAACAACAATATGGACTGACCAATGTCCTCAGAACTCCCAGGGACTCAACCACCAACCAAGGACTATACATGGTGTGACTTATTGTTCTGGTAGCATGTGTATAGTAGAGGATTGCAAAGTCAGTCATCAAAGGGAGGAGAGGCCCTTGGCCCTGTGAAGGTTCTGTGCTCCAGTGTAGGGGAATGACAGGGCTGATAAGTGGGAGAGGGTGGGGTAACAGCCATGGGGATGGGGGAGGCAACAGGGGTTTGTTCTTGTTGTTTTTGTTTGTTCATTAAAAAGAAAAAAAATAAAGAAATTAATAAAAAGAAAAAAAGAAAAAAAAAAGAAATCTCCAGATGGGAGGTAAAGATAAAAAAAAAAGTTAACATTCACAAAGAGATGAGACTTTTGAAACTCCTAATTCTCAGGCAGGCTTTGATATTTCTATTTCCCTAAAACAGAAAACTAATATAAAAAGACAGTAGGTAGATTTCTTTTGTCCACACGTTGATTCAAAAACATATAATAATGGTCATAGAGGGACTCAGCCCATCTATTTGAAAATAGATACATAAATAAATAAAGTAATAAAGTAAAAAATTAATGTAGGAAGAGGGACAGAAGGACATATCTGGATAACAGTCGGTCTTTTATTAGTATTAAAATTTCCTAAAGTCAAGAAATAGCATTCAACAAAATAACTAGATTTTAATTAAACAACTATTTTTTAAAACAGTCTTCATTTTAGATATGGATATAGTGGAGATTGGACAAACAATGTCAGTTTGTAGATAACTAAAGTCATTCCTATCAGAAATTTAAGATAAATATGTATTTTTAAAATGGACTTGAATAGAAATAGATATTTTTCCTATCAAAGGGGTGACTTTTTTTTCCCAAAGAGAGATAAAGGAGTGCCACAATTCTTATTTGATTCTTTCAATAAATATCACTCTGATAACTTGTGTGTTGGTTTCAGATTTAATATGCAAGTCAGACTTCTCAAACTAGAGAGATTTTGATGTGTGTAAATGGCAGCCAATGGAAAGAAAAGTCCTCATAGTTTTCAAAAGGCATGAAAAAGTCATCTGATACTATCATTTTCCAAAAGGACAAGGGACCAGCTCTTGTTTTATTTACTTCCTTTTGACTGTATTTCTTATTTGTTTAATAAAAACAAAACAAAACAAAACAAAATCAAAAAGCAAAGCTAACTTTTGGATGAATGCTCATTTTTCAACAGGAATAAGCATGTGTCTCTCATTAAACACGACTGCTTTAATCTTTCTTAGAAATTTTACAACCATTTTTCGGATTGTTTTGTTTTGCTTTGATTATTAATTTGTTTTTTTCCAATATAAAGCTCATCACTGCATTGTAGAACAATGATTTGTGGGAAGTGCTGCAGTTTCAGACTTTGTCCTTGAGAAATCCTACAGAGTCAGGCAGAAGACAATCTTACTGTAGTCTCCTTTGCTCTGAGGGGAAAGAAGGGGGCTTTCTGAGGTGATTGCTAATACCTACTTCTTTTTAATCTACATGTCCCGACTTCCACTCTCTCTGCCTCATATGTCAACATCATGCTCTGGAAATAAATAGATGAATACATACATGTGTGGTTGT
>JADRCC010241207.1:0-10932 GCA_019843855.1 Hylomyscus alleni | reverse complement strand
ATGTGATACTTAGATCATGTTTAAACATATTTATATGCACAAAGAATTTTCACAATCATTTTTTTCTGTTTTAAAATTATTTTTAGGTTAAAAATAAAAGTTACATTTTCCTACTAATATGTCATTGTACGTTGCTCACATTCTTCTCACATACTGTCCCGTCTCTATTTTTGTTCCCTCGATACAATATATTTAATAAAATATTAAAATAATATACTAAATATAATAATATCTATTATATTATATATAACTACATGTATGTATATATAATACATCTTCACAAAACTAAGATTAATACATATACTTTGAAGATTCTATAATTTTTTGAGAAATGTCTTAGAAAAATTTTATATATATATTATGTTATATATATGTATATTTCCCTAAGGAATAGCTATTATAGATTTAAAGAGTAATAAACATAAAAAAATTTTCTTTTAATATTATATATTTTTCTACTGAGTGGCCATTACAAGTTATTAACAAACAACTCTTTGACAAAATATGATGGTTCAGAAACATATGACGTTCACATTCATTTTAAAGATGTATTTTCAATTTTTTATAACATAGTAGGTGGTCCACAATTTAATATTTTTCCAATATTAGATATTTATGTTATTATTTGACAACAGTGTGTTAGTGTTCTTTTTGTTAAAATTGGTGCTGTGCATTTACATTGTCCTTCATCTTGTTACTAGATGATCAAGTATTTTCATGCGTTCATGGACCATTGCTTTATAGTGATGGAGCTAAAAACTGGAACCTGAAAAAGAAAATGAATTCATGCAAACAGATAATCCCTCAGTTGCTGTTATACATAAGCTAAGTTATTACTGTATGAGAAAAGAAATGTCAGAAATATTAAATTGTCAATTTATCAGTCAAAGTAACATATGATCACTACAAATGTTCAATTACAAACAAATCCTAACATAAAATTTTAACCAATTTTTAAATGAATTAGAGCTCATTGAAAAAAATGTACTGTCATGGGTATAACTTTCTTTCTTTTTTATTTTTTACTACATTTTATTTTTATTTTTAAAATTTGTTTATTTTACACTGCATGTTTTATTTCCCTCCTGGTCCACTCTCTGACTGTTCCACATCCCACACCTCCTCCCCACTTGCTTGTCTCCACCTGGATGCCCCACCCTCCACTCCACCTGACCTCTAAACTCCCTGGGGCCTCCAGTCTCTTGAGGGTTAGGTGCAGTCCTCTACTATATGTGACTGTGGGATGCCTCCCCCCACTTGATGCCCTGTCTTCCTGCTGGAGGTGGGCTCTCTAAGTTCCTTTTCTTAAGATTTAAAAATAACATTCTGAATATATTTGTTATAATCTTACTTTTATAGATGACAGAGTTAACAGGAAAACTCTAAATGTATATATAATCTTTATAAAAATTGAAATAGTAAACTATTGGTATAACTTGTCAATTTCATACAAATATGTGGATGAAATTCCTGAGGATATAATCTGACAGTATGAAAATGGAGTAGTAAAATTCATTTAAAGTCCAATGAACATGTGAACTAGGTAATTGACTTAAATTACCCACCTGCTCAACCAGGATTTAAATTTTAAAGTAATCATTTTTCTAACTAATGAAATGTTCTTGAGAAGAAAAACTGAAGTATCTGTATAGTTCTAACAAAATGATCCTGATGACTGTGCTGTCTGTTTAGGCTTTTCTTTTTTCTTTTCTTCCCACAGTTAACAAAGTCTACTTTTATTTTGTTTTGTTTGAATAAAATTTTTCATGTAGATCAAATGGGAGGACACTTTTATCATCTGCATTTTAGGAGCTTCCAAACCTTCTTCAAACAACCTGTCTGTTTTCCAAGTTACGTTCTTCATGGTTGTATTTTCTGTTCTCTTCACTACAGTACACATCTTCTACAGCTTAAATGCCGGGCTTTTCATTAAACTGACATGATTATATTTACTACTGTTTAGTAGATTTGGTTTTGTTTTGCTTTCAAGAAAGCAGTTAGAATAATATAGACAGTCATTTGCTCTCCAGATAATTTGAGATTATGGATTTGTATATTTTGTGAAAGGATATTTCCAAAGAGGTTTCTTGGGTTTCTCAATAAATAATTATTCTCTGTCTGTCTCTGTCTCTGTCTCTCTCTGTTTCTCTCTTTGTGTGTGTGTGTGTGTGTGTGTGTGTGTGTTAGTAGACATTTTGTTTTAAGTAACCTTAGATCCACACATCGTTGTAATGAAAACTTGACATTTTTAATTTTACAAAATATATACACTTTCTACATTAACAAACAAATTTATTATATCATTTACTTAGATATTGGCATATATATATGGCATATATATATATATATATATATATATATAGTATATATATATGTCAGTATATATGACAGGAATTCACAATTAGATGGCCATGTTCTTTCATCTTTCTCATACTCATTTCTTTCAGAGTACTGTATAAGTGATTCTAAGGGAGAAAGCCACAACATAGTTAAATCAGTAACAAACAATTATCAGGGATGATTAGCTTTAAGTTAAATCCTGGAAAATAGGTAATACTCTTTCTAAAATAATTACACTTTGGAAAAAAATTATGTCTATCTTAAGTAAGTATTTAGGTACAAATGGAGTTTTCAAGAAATTCATAGTTTTCAAAAATATAAAAATAGATGAATCTGGTACCTGACAGGAAGGATCTCACTGTGGCCCTAGTAGCGATTAAAATATAATCTTAGATATACAAACTCAAGGAAAATATTATTGGTTTCAATCAATAGACACATATGGTAAAACACAGGAAACTGGAAGAAATCTTTTGAGTTAGAAGTATTACTAATACAGGATCAATTTCAGATCTATGAGTCTTCAGTAAAAGTCTGGTGTGTGTCAAAAAAAGTTCCATAGATTTAAATATATCAGGCAGTATTGGAATTAAAATTGAAACAGTAGGTTTGGGAATTTCATGACAGGTAAAAGACATGGAGGTGACATTTAGACTCCCATGTCCAAGGAAAATAAAGAATCTGTATTCAATAAGTGTCACTATATGTCTATCACTGTTACAAAAAACAGCAGTCTTGTGCTAGAGTTAATTAACATTGCTTTACAAGAACCAAATGTGTACATGTCTTTCCAGCTTTATTCAGTCGTCTTATATTAGCTTGAAACAGATAGAAGGGGTATTTTTATAGCACAAATATGGACAGCTGCTATAACACAATAGTTTTTTTAAGTGTTTGACAACTGATCATCAACAAAACCACCATATCTCTAGATTGATATAGCACTTTTGATAATAGTATCTCTTAGTAATATTTAAGTATGCAGTCTTCAATTTTCATTAGGCATTTTGTGTTGCTAAGTCATTTGACAGAAAATACAGAGGCTAAATTTCTTCCTTTATTATAAAAGAGGAATGATCATCTTCCAGAAACTGAGTTAATGCTCCATCCTTTATGGAAGAAAATCCCTTGAGAAAAATTTAACTTTATTTATCACCAATTCCTTGGAGGAGTTAACTAAAAATGTTTTCTTGTTTGTTTTCCAATTGCTATTGGTAACATAGTTTTGTTTTGTTTTTTTTTTTTTTTTAATTTTCATTCTAGATACCCTGTGTGAACTGATCCAGAAATAATTAGCATGAGAGAGTTCCCAGGGGAAATAAAGGATTTTTTTCCCCTTGAGAGGATCAAATAAGCAATATAAATGCCTATGTCATTATTATAATGAGAATACAAGTATAATATCAAAATATTCAGTTAAAATAGTAACACAATCATGAGTGTTCTATTTGCTAGTAAAATTTACAAAATGTATGTGTGTTAGAAATATACATTTTCTATTTTAAATTACAATTTAAAGTTATACTTGAAATATTATAGCTTTAAAGAATCTTCCCCATGAGATTGTGGCATCATACTCACATTTAAAACATTATGTAGTTTTTTCTAGAAGTTCACAAAATTAAATTAGTATAGATTAATTACATGTACAAACTATAAATATTCATGTAAACATACAAAAATTAAATGCAGTCAAAAATAGAAAGAATATTATTTTCTTTTCTAAGAGTATATCTTTAAAATAATAAGATATATTTGCAATTAGACATTGTAATTGATTTATACACACATACTAGCTTGATTATATATGTATCATCTATTAGAATGAAGAATATTAAGAATTCACAAAATACAGTAAAACAAGTATATTGTATACTTTCTATAATATTGTATAATATCTATTGGAAAAGAATTTATTTTATCTTTGGTTATTGGTTATTTTATTTATTTACTTTTCTAATGTTGTACCCCTTTCTGGTTACCCATCTGCCAATCTCCTATCCCATTCCTCCTCTTTCCTGCATCTATGAGGGTATTCACCCACCTATCTACCCACTCCCATCTCGCCTCACTAGCATTACCATACACTGGGGCATGGAGCTTTCATAGAACCAAGGGCCTCTCCTCATATTGATACAAGATAAGGCCATTCTCTGATACACATGCGGCTGGAGCAATGGGTCCCTCCATGTATATATTCTTTGGTTGGTAGTTTAGTCCCTGGGAGCTCTGAGGATCTGGTTGGTTGATATTGTTGTTCTTCCTATGGGGTTGCAAGCACTTCAGCTCCTTCAGTCCTTTCTCTAACTCCTCCATTGGAGATCACATGCTTAGTCAGATGATGGGCTGCAAGCATCTGGGTGTGGTAGCTGCTTATGAGATGGATCCCCAGGTGGGGCAGTCTCTGGATGGCCTTAATTTGAGTTTCTGCTCGATTCTTTGTCCCAGTATTTCATTTAGACAGGAGCAATCTTAGGATCATATAGTTGAGATGAGTGGGTTGCCCCATCTCTTAACCAAGGGCTATGCCTAACTTCTAGATATGATCTCTATAGGTGATCTCCCCTGTTTGTTGGGTATTTCTGCTGAATCATCCTTCTTTCAGTCTCTGCTCCATAGTTAATCTCTGCAACTCCTTACATGGGTATTTTGTCCCCCTTTTAAGAAGGAATGAAGTATCCACACTTTGATATTCCTTCTTGAGTTTCTTGTGGTTTGTGAATTGAACTTTGTGTATTCCAATCTTCTAGGCTAATATCCACTTATCAGAGAATGTATACCATGTGTGTTCTTTTGTGACTGGGTTACCTCATTCAGGATGATATTCTCCAGATCCATCCATTTCCCTAAGAATTTCATAAATTCATTCTTTTTAATAGCTGAGTAGTATTCCATTGTGTAGATGTACCACAATTTCTGTACCCATTCCTCTGTTGAGGGACATCTGGGTTGTTTCCAGTTTCTGGATATTATAAATAAGACTATTATGAACATGGTAGAGCATGTGTCCTTATTACATGTTGGAGCATCTTCTGGGTATATGCCCAGGAGTGCTATAGCTGGGTCCACCGGTAGAACTATGTCCAATTTCTGGAGGAACCGCCAAACTGATTTCCAGAATGGTTGTACCAGCTTGCAGTTCCACCAGCAATGAAGGAGTGTTCCTCTTTCTCCACAACCTCTCCAGCATGTGATGTCACCTGAGTTTTTTATCCTAGCAAATCTGACTTGTGTGAGGTGAAATCTCAATATTGTTTTGATTTGCATTTCCTTGATGACTAAAGATGTTGAACATTTCTTTAGGTGCTTCTCAGCCATCAGTAGAGAATTTTTTGTTTAGCTCTGTACCCCATTTTTTAATCAGGTTATTTGTTTTTTCTGGAGTCTAATTTCTCGAGTTCTGATTTAGCTGTCTCCTGAGTGGCTCTGCTAGACCCTGACAAAAACAGAGGTGTATGCTCTCAGCCAACCATTGGCTGAGCACTGGGTCCCCAATGCAGGAGTCAGAGAAATGACTGAAGGAGCTGAAGGGGTTTGCAACCCCATAAGAAGAAAAAACAATATCAACCAACCAGACTACCCCAGAGCTCACAGGGACTAAATCACCAACCAAAGAGTACACATGGAGGGACCCAGGGCTCCAGTCTCACATGTAGCAGAGGGTGGCCTTGTCTGACAACAATAGGAGGAGAGGCCCATGGTCCTGTGAAGGCTTGATGAATGCCCCAGTGTAGGATAATTCGAGTGCAGGGAATCAGGAGTGTGCAGGTAGGTGATAGAACACGCTCATAGAAGCAGGGTTAGGGGGATGGCTTAAGGAGTTTCTGGGGAAGCTGGGAAAGTGGATAATGATTGAAAGGTAAATAAAGAAAATATCCAATAAAAAATAAAAAGAGGAATCTTTTTTTTTCTCATGGTAGGTATGAATCCCCTTGTTTATACTTTGACAGATCAAGAAGCAGAGTAGACTGAATGCCACTACTTAGGCTTTCACATTTTCTCTTTTATTTTAGTGCTGGATTCTTGATAACAGATGCCTCTACCTACCTTCTGATTAGGTCTTCCTACTTTGTTAACTTTCTATAGTAGCAAATTCAAAGACCACCCTAAAAATGTATAACACCAATGACTTAGGAATGTATTAAACTAATTAAATTTATAAAATTAGCAACCACCGTACATTAGTCTATAAAAGATGAGAAGCATAAAAATAATTCTGTGCTGTTTACTTCAGAGAATTTAACCTGAATTTCAGATACCAGGTTTGAAGTGTCTTTATTTCTGCTAGGACTTTCGATATTTGAAATGTTTAATAAATTATTTCATAATTTGTTCACTAAAATAATGGAACAGATTAAGTTGATATTTTAATCATATTTAAATTGTCATATCTGGAGTGTCTCAGCAGGAAAAATGAGTGGCTTGTAAATATTATTACTGTTAGCATTAGTAGTATTCTGTTTCCTAGAAACAAAGTAGAATAGTATTTGTCTGTGGTTTCAAAAATTATTAAAACTAATTTGGATCTTTTCTGAATACTTAAAAACTTAATATTCTCACCTGGTGCTTGAGTAGAAATAATACATTATCATGTTCTCACCTGAATTTATTTTAATTTTATAGCAATTATACTCAGTTATGAAAAAACTCTTTCTTATTTACAGAAAATTAAACTTCAAAATCCCTTTTTTTCTGAAAATGAAAATATTGAGAGACTTGGCATCTTTACAATGTTTCAGCTTAAGTCTTCCAAGGGATCTGTTCAAGTTGCAAAATATTTACAAAATGCTTTATCTAATATAATTAAATCCCAATAAAACAGGAAGTTTAAATCCTACATTTTCTCCTTCATTTTTTTTTGTTGATAGTAAATACATTTTAGACAATTTTGCTCTAGTTTTTTGAAATTCAATCTTAAATATACTGTATGCAAGCATTGATTTAGTTAAATTTTCTTAAGATTGGCATACGATATTTGCACAGAGTACCACCTTAACTTGTTTTAAGGATGCTAATGAATGATTCTTAGGGATTTTGGCAGAATGAGGGCAGTTATAAAAAGGAACAGCAACACTGTACAGCATGGCACCAGTTTCTCGATTAACAGTACTTTACACTAAAACTTCTGCTCAACCTAACAGCTGACTATGCTAATTCTTTAGATTTGTATTAAACCTTGCTCATTTTTTTCCCTAAGCCTACATGCCAAGAATAGCATAAGAAAATGATAATTCTTAGGGTGAGTGAAAATAAGACCATGTAGCTCTGTTGCACTGTTTATACTTGTATGTTTGTTTCTTTTTTTTTCTCAGAAGACTTTTGTCTAATTCTAACTCTTGTTTGTTTGTTTTTGGGTTTTGTTTTTTGTTTTTTGTTTCATTTTTTTGAGACAAGGTTTCTCTGTATAACCGTGGCTGTCCTGGAACTCACTCTGTAGATCAGGCTGACTTCAAACTCAGAAATCTGCCTGCCTCTGCCTCCCAAGTGCTGGGATTAAAGGAGTGTGCCACCACTGCCCAGCCTAATTCTAACTTCAGAACTACATGCAAGGATATATAGAATCATCCAGGACAGCTGTTTTTTTTCCAAATATATGGGTATTTTTGACTCCTGAAATAAAATATGAAGGATTCTCTCTCCTTCCAGAACTTAGAAGAGAGTTTTTTACACAATAGGTAATCATAAGTAAAGTTGATGATTCTGATTCGTAGAATCTATATTTCTAAATATAATTATATATTGAAGTTTCTTCTAAATTTCAGAGCCACAGCTATTGGCCTGTTAGTCACAAACATAAACAGATTATCTTAAAATTGAAGTGGCTTTGTGTGTAAGTTTTTAGTTGAGCTCTACTTGGGATACATCATTCAGTCCTTCAGATCCAATACAAAGTGAAGCAAGACTTATTGATATTTTATGAAAAGAGTTTTCTTGTCATGACTAGAAGATATAAACAGCAAGTGTCCTTGTTCTTTGGCTCTTATAATATTTCTGCTCCTTCTGTGATTTTATCTGAGCCTCAGGAAATATGAGTTGCACTGCAGATGTGTCTATTCCAGTTGGATATTCCATGGCCACTTATTCATTGAATTGGGATGAGATGAAGATATCTGCAATAGTCTCTATCTGTTGCACCAAACACTTCTTTAATGAGTGGCAATATAAGGATACATATTTAGAATACAGTTAGAAATTACTTTGGTTTAAGAAAATGACACTATTAGATTCTTTTCTTTGCCTATCAATAGAAAATAACCAACATTTATAGAGCTAGCCATGAAATTCCTCCAAGTAATAAGTCTTGGGTCCAGTTAGATAGCTACTGTTTTTCCCAGTATAAAAATGCATTTCCATACATTAGGATATACCTTTCCATTTGTCATTGTTGTTGTAATTAGTCATTACATCTAGGTACAGCTAATGAACATTCTTTAGCCAAGGGAAATTTGCCAAGTATCTTCCTATATTATACTTAGTTCTCAGAAGTCTCAAAGTTTGGTTCTATTTTCATTCTCCCAAGTCCTTTGCAGCTCCACAATCTCAACAATATGGATATCTAAATAAGATCTATGTTACTACAACACTAGTTGACTCATAAGCACGAAGGCAGGAAATTTCAAATGGCACCATTCCTAGAAGAGGTTCAGGTAATCACTGACTGTTGAGAGACAGAGAATCACTCTCCTCTGGGTTGAGCCTCCTCTTTATTAAACTGATTTCAAGTGTCTATCCCTAAATATGTGTATATATGAACAACACTAAATTAACTCTGTGCATATATATCTAAATATTCAATAATAACAAAGAAGAGACCATGAACTTAAAAGGGAGTAGAATAGAGTGCAATAATACAGGAAATTCTCAAAGAATAAAAACTTTGAATTAAAAAAAAGGAAAGATGATGCAAATATCAAAAGTTCATTGTGAGAACTGTGCAGTACATTTCAAGAAATCCCAACTAGGTTCATGTGAATGGGATTCATACCTACACACTTTTTTAATGGGTTATCCCTTGTAAAGTCACTTAAGACAATCAGATGACATTTTTTCTAAATTGAGTAGATAGAATATCTCAGTAAGAGATTTTATTATAACTTAGAATGTTGACCTGATATATGCACCAGTGAGGTATACCTCTTTTTTCTCAGTTCCAAGAATGTGAGTTAATAAAAAACAATAACAAAACAATTAAAAAGGTAAAAAGATAGAATGAATGAAATAATTAAAATGTGTGTTTCTTTAAGCCACTAAATAATACATTAATTTATTTGCTGTTGTCTATGTCATTTCAGTTAGAATATATAATATTAACAGCAGATTTTAAAATGGAGTTAAATGATAACATTTTTAATTGAGTGTGCTATTTTTTTATATCTAGATTCTCTGAATTTTGGAGGTTGAGACTGGAATCACCTCTAGTTTGAAACCTGCTTTATAAGCTAAATAATGAGTTCTAACTACAAAAAAATAGAAAGGAAGAAAGAGAGATAAAGAGGCAGAGGTAGAGACATAGAGAGATAGAAACAGAGACAGAGAGGTAACAGAAATGTGTAATCAAATAAAATATTTGTGCATCATGTGTAATTTTCCATTCTACACACATTTTCCTTGAAGAAAGCTCATACAACAATGATATTTGAGCAGTGAGACTGAGATTGAGAACTGGTAGTAAATACATAATACATATAGTGTTGATCAATTAAGCACTTATAATGTGGCTAATCATTATGGGCTAGAGTAGAGTTCTATGATTCAATATAATTTCACAAATAACCTTTAGTATAATTGGAAAGTTAAAACACACAGAAACACATCATGATTTGTATAATGTAATATATAATTAAGCACTAATAATTAAAGTTCTATAAATTAAGGAATAACCTATGACTTTACCACTTTAGCTGGACTAAGATGATAATCTACATATGTACATCACACATTCAACTGATTCATGTTCACCTCACAAAACTGACTCAAGTGAGCAACTATAGGTGGGAAACAAAGCGTTTTATGCATGACTATTTACAAAATAAAGGCAACTGACAGGATTAGTACCTTGTGTGACTTTTTTTTTTCAATATGTGTCCACATTTGTACTGTTTCAAAGTAAAAATCACTTACCTTTTTCAAAATGTAGAAATTAAGACTTTGCTCAGTGACTACAGAAACATTAACAGGCAATGACATGCACTGTCAGTCTCAGGTGGAAAACAACTGGAAGAAAACATGTATTTTGACAACAAGCAGCTTCTGTTGGGTTTCTAACAATGCTTCATTTACCTTAAAATATGTTTCAATTTCACAAATATTCAAATGTGAGTTGCACAATTATCTTAAAATTAAATGGAAATGAAGAGATGTTGTATAGTACATTTGAATATGAAACTGTCATTAGATGGAATTTGGTGATACTCAATCATATTCTAAACCCTGGATGTGCTCAGAGAGGAGACTATTAAGTTCAAGGTGTTTTCTCTTCTCTTCTTTTCTCTTTTCTCTTTTCTCTCTTCTCTCTTCTCTTCTCTTCTCGTCTCGTCTCGTCTCGTCTCTTCTCTTCTCTTCTCTTCTCTTCTCTTCTCTTCTCTTCTCTTC
>JADRCC010241204.1:0-15154 GCA_019843855.1 Hylomyscus alleni | reverse complement strand
AAAAAAAAAAAAAAAAAAAAAAAAAGAAATTTCCAGTTTTTTGAAGCAGGCTAAAATAATTAAGTATGATAACAGAAAATATTGGAACACAAAAATCATTACCATTACAATAGAAGTGGATGTTGGGGTAATAACAGTTATCTGCAACCCTGACTCAGGACCAGAAGAGACTTAGGGAGACAAAAAGTCTTGTTTTGTATAAGTTACTGTGGGAGACGTGAAATAAAGGTAAATTTGTAGGTATTTTTAGAATTCAAATTATATAAACAAGAGAAAACAGAAAGAGGCATTTTTAAAGTATCTGAGAATGACACTGTTGATAGAGAAATTATTTTTTTTTCTCATGAGGTAGGGGGCAGGTTAGCAGAGAATTCACTGACTTTAGTTAGGAGAATATCTAGAGGAAGCTCACAGTGTTGAAGACGAATGTAACCAGCCTGATTTTAGCGTGTTCTTAGTGTATTTGGAGCGCTGCAACAGAGCAGCAGAAACAAAATGAACAAATTCCTCTGTGATGGTCCACAGTCAGTTCTCCAGATCCCCTCCACGCTACACTATCTGCTCAAGAAGGTTGATAACTAAGGGATTACTCAATGGGCTAGTCTGTTCTCTCCTTCTCATATCATCTTGGTTTAAGACAACAGAAGGGTGAGGAAAACATAATTTCTTTTTCATTCAATCCCATCTATTTTAGGTCAATGGATGACAGAGGATGCCATCCTTTGTCAGAGGTCAGGGCTTTCTGCTGTAGCTTTGACACGAGTTTAAGAATATTTTTGTACGATAGTCATTGGATTTCTCAGATATATATATAGGCTCCCCTCCTAACATTCTGAACACTTCACTAATCTCTAAATACCAGATGTATGTATCAAGGACTAAGTGACATAATAAATTTTAAGTACTTATCATGAAACTTATCACATTAAAATAATAGATAAAAGACAAATAAACTGTTATATTATATCTGTGATATGAAATATGGCATTTGTAGCATAAATATTATGTTAGTAATGTTAACATCTGTTAGCAAAAATGATTTATTGATTTAGAAAAAAAATGAA
Source organism: Hylomyscus alleni (assembly GCA_019843855.1). Taxonomy (NCBI): domain Eukaryota; kingdom Metazoa; phylum Chordata; class Mammalia; order Rodentia; family Muridae; genus Hylomyscus; species Hylomyscus alleni. The sequence continues at coordinate 14,090 of JADRCC010241204.1, read as the reverse complement.
TGCCTTTGTAAACACGTATAAGTAAGTTTTGACCCCTTGATTTTTAGATTTAGAGTAATACGTATAAAATTTACTATATTAATTCAGTAAATCAGTATCAGAAGATATGCTGACATGATTATGAATCAGAAAACACTATCTAATTATTAGAAGTAAATTGTTTTAGACTGAATGATTACCTTCCCTCCAAAGGTTATGCTAAAACTTTAATCATTTTTTTGTTTAAGATTTTCGATGCAAGAGTGGATCCTGAAGTCAGCGCAAACTAGAGATTGTGATTCGTATAAGGAACTACAGAAGATCCACCAGCTTTTTCCTCAGGCCTGGTTATCTATAAGCTGAAAAGGAGGCCCTCACCACACATCAAACCTACCAGCCACTGGCTCAGGCCCTCTTGTCCTTATTATGAGACATGTATAATGTTTGTAACTCACTCACCTGAAGGACAACATTTTGTTAGTCACGGTCCAAATGGATTAAGGACTGCATCTATACTTAGAAGTACACAGGAATCACAAGTAAGCACTGGGTGTCAGAGCTGCAGCTTCCTGAGGTGTTTGCTTTCTTTATGCTTCGATGTAATCCTACCTCTGTCAGCTTCACCAGGAGATTATGAGGTGAGAAGGATTTAGACAAAAACACTTTCATTTTTCTATTTTTCACATCACAAAATACTGATTTTTTTCCTCAGGTAATTGATAAATGAAAGGGGATTACTTGGTTACCTCTCTTCTTGCTTCTAAGATACGTAAAATACTTTCTTCTATTTACTATTAGCATAAATGATGAACTGTGTAGCAAAACATCTAGGAAACATGCTATGTTAACTACAAAATAAATACATAGATTATAGATAGATGATAATAGATAGGTAAATAGATAGATCGATTGATTGATCGATCAATAGATAGATCAGAGTAGAAATGATTATTTTTTTAAAATATTCTTACATTATTATTACATGATTACATATTATTATTACATATATTACATAAAATATTCACACAAAAATATATCAAGTTTATTTTGTGTAAAATTAGTGGACACTCCAAGAAGAAATATAGAGATATGCAAATAGAGAATTGGGTAAATTACATTCGAAGAGCTTGGATTGAATGATGGATACGATCCTTATATTGAGTTTCTGAGAACCTGGATACTCTAGTTGCTGGATATGAGAATTGTACTAGATTTAGCTAAAGGAAGACCAGGAAAACAAAATCATCACAAAGTCCATGAATTGTAGTCATGTGGACAGTACTCAGTGACTTACAAGGGCCGGCACAGTTACAACTTAACAGAATGCAGAATTTGCATAGAAGACATTCTTATCATAAACTAATATTTGTCTAATGGCTTCAGTGCCTTTGATAAGCCAGAAGTAAAGCTAGTCATTGATGTTAGGTCAGTGAGTAAAGAACAGATTAACAAATAGTACCATGGTAGTATTCTCAGACAGGAAACTGATAGGAAGGTTTTACCCATTTTAAATCATATTTCTACCAGCATGCTACACATTTAGAAACTATCTTTACAATGACCACTGATCCCAAAATGTTAATTATTTTAATTAAATGCAGTAAATGAATCTTCCACTGATGTTTTGGTAAATGCGCTTGTTTTCTCCCCAATGTTTCATTTATCAGAAATGTAAAGGAGTATTTACAATAAATTTTAATGTGGTGTGGTGTCTGTGTGTGTGTGTGCGTGTGCACATGTGTGTGTGTGTGTGTGTGTGTATGTGTGTGTGTGTGTGTATGGCATAATGTGTATATGGCATAATGTGTGTATGAATGTCAGAGAACATTTTTATGGTATTAATTTTCTCCAACCTTCATGTGGCTTCTGGATTTTAAACTCAGATGCCTTAGCATACAGGGCAATAGCATTATCTACTGTGCCATCTCGCTGACCCACAATCCATATTTATAAAGATAGCTGAGCTGTACAAAAAGCCCCTTAACAGTTGTAAGGAGTAAATTATTGGTAGAAGTGATGGCAAGGCCACGCTTGCATGGGGCCTGTTGCTATCTTATATGACACTGGATTTCCCTTGTCTCATAAAAATCAATGTTCCTTGTGAAAGACTTTCTCCTATTTGATTTATCAATGGATTTGATACAAGGAGGGCTGAGGGGAAATAAATAGGCTAAAGAAAAACTGCTCCAAAGCAGTTCCTGGTGTAGTAGAGAGGAATGAACCAGGAAAGCTACAGTATGTTGATTCATATTCCCACTTTGAGATCTATTACTCACTCCTTAAAAAACCCTCAATATCCTCAATTGTTACCTTCCCCCTTCACTTCAGCCATCGGACTTCTGGCAGCCTCTGCTTGGAGGCTAACACCTGGGAGCTAAGACAGAGGCTTTCTGTTGACTGTTCGTCTTTGAAGAAGCCACCTGAGTATGCCCATCGCCTGAGCACGCCCACTGCCTGAGCACACCCACTGCCCGAGAATGCCAGCTGCCTGAAGATCTTCTGAACCTGGGGACTTTGGCACCTGAACTTTCTTTGCAGTATAATCTAGAGACTTGGTTTTGGTTTCTCTTGTGACTATAAAAACCCTGGTTTACTCTCAGTAAAGTGGAGCCTTGATTGGGACGCAACTTGGCTTCGTGTTTTCTCTTTGCATTTCAAACCCTTTCTTTCAGGTCCTTTGTTCCCTCCTGACTGAGAGAACCCCGGTCGTGAAACTGCAGGCAGTTTCACTCTATCAGGATTTGCACGTGGATTTAGTTGATAGGAAGACATACTGAAGGAAGTTAGTGACCTTTCATTTCCTGTTCCAAGGTCCACAATGAACCAAAGGTGGAGGAAGTTGGGCACTCGTTATGTGTACACTTTTCTGGAAAATTCTGGGTTTTAGCAGAACTTTAGATACAGAAGCCTGCAGCAGCTGCAGTATCTGTGTCAGCTTTATCCCAGAAAATAAAAAGAGAAAATAAAAACAAAAACAAAACAACACACACACACACACACACACACACACACACAAAGCACTCAAACAATCCCATTGTCAAAGAGGCAACCAGAAAACAGGACCACAATGGGGAAGTTGTGGCAAAGACTGTAGGAGCTGAAGGGGTTTACAACCTCATAGGAAGAACAATATAAATGAACCAGAACCCCAAAGTTCCCAGGGACTAAACCACCAAATAAAGAGTACACAGAGGAGAACCCATGACTCCAGCTGGATTTATAACAGAGGATTGCCTTATCTGGAATCACTGGGAGGGGAGCTCCTTGGTTCTGTGGAGGCTTGATGACCCAGGCTAGGGGAACTCAAGGGCACTGAGACAGGAGTGGGTGGGTGGGTGGAGAGCACCCTCACAGAGGCAGGGAGGAAGGAGAAGGGGATAGGAGGCTTGTGGAGGGGAAACTTGGAAGGGGGACTACATTTAAAATGTAAATAAATAAAATAACCAATGAAATAATGGAAAAAAAAAATGAAAACAGGAAGAAAAACGAGCAATGAATTCCAACAGATGGAACTTTTGTCGTTTTTTTAATACCACATCACATTAACATATTTGTTTAATTATTCTCAGTATTTTGTCACTTACTATAAAGTAATTAAGGTAGTCAAATAATCCTAAACTCAAGTTTAAGTAAAACGTCAAACTTATTTTCTTTTATAAAGGGTGATTGAACAACTTTCATCTTCCAAGGTATATATATGTCTCAGTTACACAATTGTGGCCAATGGGAAGGCCCTAATATTTCACTGTTATTTAAGAAAAATATTCTACAATGTAATGCTTTATTCAATAAAGGATATTTGACTTGGCTTGTGATATCTAGTTTCTACATAATAGTAACAGGATCACAAAGTTTGGAGTAACAAATAAATGGCTTGCACTTCCCAGGATAGTTTTACATAAGAAATAATTATTCTTTATAAGTAACTAATTATAACTGACTATATGCAATATGAACTCAACCAATGTTCAGAATCCTGTACTACATTTCAGTGATATATATCCTGAAATATCCCTTTTACAATTATTATATATGTACTTATAATTTAAATAATCTACTAGAAATTAATTAATGTCTGTGTTAAGTTTTACAATACAGTTGTTTGAATTTTGAGAGATCAATTAAATGACAAAGAAAGAGATAAAGTCCAGCTTTGTGACCAAAAAAAAAAGATTATATCCTAATTATTAAGAGGAAGGATTCTAGTCTCATGGCCACTCAGTCCTATAAGAGTTTAGCAAAGGCTTTAGAATTATTCTAGATAACTATCATGCCTTCTGTTCTATGCAGTAGAAACTAGAATAAGAAAGACTGTGAATCTGAGTCACACCTATTCAGTCTTTCCTTTCTCTAGTTGAGATAATTTTCATTTCTGTTTGACTTTACCTTCCCTTAAATCTTCTACCTTTTCATATTCTCTTCTAAAATGCTGATGAGAGAGAGGGAGGATGATTTTGTGAGAGCGGTATTGTAGTTTGAAATTGGCTACCATCTGTTCATATATTTGAATGCTTCATCTCTAGATGTTGGGAAGGTTTCTTGCTGTGAGTGAGCTTTGAGGCTTTCCAGTTTAAAATAGCCACTTCTAGCTCAGTCTCTCTTTCTTTCTTCATGGTGGCTGTGAATCAGGATGTAAGCTCTTGGCTACTACCCCAGTGTTATGCCTGACCTCCTGACGCCATATTCCCAGCCATCATGGTCATGGATAAACTCTCTGAAACTGTAAGCAAGCATCCAATTAAATGGCTTCTTTAATAAATTTCATTGGCTGTGGTGTCTCTTCATAGCAATAGAACAGAAATAAGGCAAACAGTTTTAAAATTTATTAAATATAATTATGGTTACTTTTTATGTCCTGCTATCTTTTCACTAGTTTTGGAAGTGGAAGTTAAAATTGCATTTGGTTTTAACCACTCTAACATGCTTGAAAATAAAATCAACAGTCAAAGCTGGGGCAGATAGAAAACAGCAACAGAATGTTTGAGGGATAATATTTCCATACTTGCTACTGCTTCATGACAAAGCAAATTTGAAAATATAACAAAATCTCAGGAAAACCTTTGATGCTTGGCATGCTTAATTTTCATTCTGACAAAGAATTAAAATATTTAAAGCCACAATTTTTTCTAGCAAATAAAATTGTTACATAATATCTCTATTTTATTTAAATGTTACCTTTTATTGAGAAGAATTTTGTAAAATTTGTACTGTCCAGAGTACTGCAGGATCCCTTGGCTGGCTGCTTGTGAAGGCTGCGTAATGCAACCCATTTGTCTGCATGGTTAAGAATCAGTCTGCAGGGAGAAACAGAGGTGTCCTCAAATCCAAGAGCACTCAACAGAGGCTAGAGCAAGGGAAGCAAGACTGGAAAGTTGCATGTAAGTGTCAATACACGTGGATTGTTCCCCTCTTCTCCCACAGGAGGGCTTTTATTTCTGCTCCTCTCAGATGACTCCGGCTTTCCTCTATTTCTAATGCTCCCCAATGACCAAGTTTCTTTTACCCCAAACTCCCCCGTGTCTCCAGTTTATGACACGAAAGTTTCAGAATCAGGATGAGTCAGTCTGAATATGTCTTCGAAATACAAAAGATCGCCTAAATCTTGTGAATGAGGAGAAAACCAGACACCGTTAACAACTGTATAGAGGCCATGGGAGTGTGACTTGGGCTATAGGCAGCAATCTCTCATGTTCTGTCTGACAGTTTATCGCAGTACACATTCTGGACAATTTCTACCCTCTTTCTTGAGTTGTTTGAGTTGGTTCAGAAAAGAACTTGTCTCCTGAAAGCTCATTACCTAACGAGTCATTTAAAACTAACTGAAGAGGTAGCACTTAATAGCCATCCAAACATTGTTTCAAGTATGGAAGAACAGTCTTTGGGTGGGGAATGGGAACAGGGGATTATCTTAGTTTTTGGGTTTTTTTATTTTCTTTTATTGTTTTTTCTTGGAGGGGAACCTGGGAAAGGAGATATTGTAAATAAAGGAAACATTAAAAAAAAAGTTCTTTTTTAGCTAAGAGTTCTCTCATGTTAATGATACATCTGAGAATTTCAAAGAACTCCACAAGTGTTATGTTCCATTTGACTAATTCTCAATACACATGAGTCATGGTAGGGAAGTAACGATATTAGGCTCAGTTCAGAGAGGCCAACACAAAGCACAGTTAAGTTAATGAGTTTCTCAAGGTTAAATCTGGATAATGGTGTGAAGGTAGGAGGTGGCAGTTGAAGCCATTATAATGATTCTAATGTCAACATATTCTTACATTCCATTATGTTTGAAGTAAAACAATTTTGTTATATATATATAATGTATATATAATATATATTCTTTATTTTGTCCTTGAGCTAATTTCAATTATATGAAATATCTTATGGATTACTAGATTTGTTTTTAATTGCACCTTATTATGTGTATGCTTACTTGAAAGGAATTATAAGTAAAATTAATAGAAAGTTTAAGTTAACAAAAACACAAAACATAACATGGATGTATATAAAATGTCTGTGTAACTAAGTACTAAAACTGATTTTTAAAGAAGAAGCAAGCAAATATATGCACAGCACATGTTAACTCAGTTATCTGCTCCTTTCCTTAAAAATGATGTTGAGTCTAATGGGGTTATTAAATTTTCCACCTTGATTCAGCTTTCCACTAGAAAAGAAAATTATATATAGCTATTAGATATGATGACTCCCTTAAGGGAAAACTGAAGGAACAATTAACTAAGTCACTTTCAAAAATATCTTACCATAATCTAATGAGTTTATTGACTTTAACCATTAAGATATATGTGAAGTCATAAAAGGTATTATCCATACAGAATTTTATCTTATGTCTTTTGAAACTAGTCTCAATAGAGTAATCAATGAAATAGAGATGTGGAAGTATATTTTGGGAAAAAATTTTCAAAAGAAATGAAATTCATGGATTTTGCTTTATTAAAGAAAATTTAATAATTTTAACAGATATATAATTTTATGAACCAAAATGTGTCAAATTTCTATTTCAGGAAGTTATTGCTTAGACCATCTAATGACTGTGAGTGCATGTGCTAATCTGCTGTATTATGGCCTTCCTGTTTTCAACAACCTCTGCTTCTTATAGTCCTTCTACCTCCTCTTTCAAGGCGATCCCCAAGCCTTTGGAAGAAGGATGTGATTTATTTAGAGTTCAGTGGTACACAGTCTTTTGTTTACTGCATCTCGACCAGGCAGGTGTCTTGTGTTGATTTTCACCTAGTGCAAGGAGCTTTTCTGAGTAGAGTTGAAAGATGTCCTGATCTTTTAATTTTAACAGATTTGTAATTTTATGATCCTGTAACACTATCATTAGCACGGTCATTAGCACTGATAGCACTGTCATTAAGAATCATTTTAATACATTCATTCAGGAGAATAATACTACTGCGTTTGCCTCTAGTTCCTATGAGCTAGTCACAGGTTCTTGGTTGCTTTAACACTGCCAGACATGGTTTCCATCCAATTTTATAGTCATCAAGCTGCCTTGTGATTTATAACCTTTATAGGAAGCCATGTGAAAAGAAACTCCTATCTTCAATCAAATAGGGTGAAAACTTAAGACTGCTAACATCTTAACAATGAACTTGCAAGTTCCATTGACTCTGTATTCATGAAGATTGGTTCCTGTATCTCCTGCTTATACTGACACCCCTACAAGCTAGTAATACTTACAAAAAATACTACTGTGGTATTTGAACAGGTCCTACATACATCGTATCCCATGTTTTGACTCTTCTCTAATCATTTGTGTTAATGCAAGGCAAGATCTACATAAATAATTGACTTATTCGGAAATCCAGGAAATAATAAAGAGGAAGAAAATGCATACATCTAGTTCAGAAATTACATGCATCATAAGATTAAGTTCCTGTCTTTAGTTGGTTGAATTTATAAATGTGGAAAAAACAGACCCCCATCTTCATTTGTACATACTGAGAGGTTTGTCAATATATGTATAAATGAATAAAAGCAGTCAATCCCCTCAGTCATATCAGTAAAAAGATCCGTAGTTTTGCTCTTCTCTTGATTGCATTTAGAAGACACTCCATGCCAGCTGTGTTACAGCTTTTCCTGTGAAAATAAGTAATGAAGAGAGAGTTGACCTTAATCTATTTTACCCACTAAATTTTGGAAGAAAGTGTTATAAAGTAATAGGTGACTGATGCACCAATGTAGTTTATTCAAGAGAAATTTCTCAAAGAGATTGTGGTAATAACAAAATGATTTATTGACTAACTATCCCACAGATATCAATTATACATTCTCATGAAAATATAAGTTTTAAAAAATATGTTGTATTAACCCATCAAAGTAGTCAGATTCCGGCAGGCTTAATTCTTGAAAGACAGTAATTTTTTTGTTTTATTTTATTTTGTTGTTGTTGTTTTGTTTTTCAAGACAGGGTTTCCCTGTGTAGCCATGGCTTTCCTGGAATTCACTCTGTAGACAAGGCTGGCCTTGACCTCAGAAATCTGCCTGCCTCTGCCTCTCAATTGCTGGTATTAAAGGGGTGCACCGCCACTGCCCACCAAAAGACAGTAATTCCTTAAGGGTATGCATTGTGGGTTTTTTGTTTTTTTTTTTTGGCTCATTCTAGAAAAGCACATTATAGCCACAAGGAAAAGAATGGCTAAGACTTGATGAGCATTGACATCAGTGTTAGTGTTCAATGATAGATGATGGGAACTTAGGGCGCCAGATGATTCCCAGTCTTCTGGTTTTTGACCCTGATCCTTACATGGGAAACCCACGGATTCTTGAAAAGTTTGAATGCAAACTTACTCTGCAAGTTACTTCTATCCATATTTCCTTCCCATTGTTTAAAGTTGAACAGAGATGCCCGAGTCTCTGTACAGGATGGACCATGAAGTATAGGACTGGAATTCAAGAAGGCATTGATAAAGCAGCTTTAACTGCCCTGATCCCAAACAGAATCATTTTAAATATAAACACCGTGAACACTGTAAGTGCACGTGTGATTAGAGAAACGGGAAACATGTCTGCAGCTAATAAACTATAAACTCACACGAATAGGTCAGGCAGAGTTTTCAGAGACTGAAAAAGTATCTGAGAGTAATATGTTATAGTCACAAAAGAAAGTGCACACTAGAATCTATATACAATATAACCAATGACTCCTAGCATATGACAAAAAATAATATTGTCGTTAATAATGTACTCGCAGCTAAAGTAAAATGTATAGAAAAATAGAAGCTTAACAAGTAAGGAAAGTAGAGTAAAGGTATTAGATTTTAAATTAGTTTAAATTAGTAGGAAAGTAACTTTCTGAAATATGGATAAATGCTTTCAAAGACAAAAAAGAGAAGTCTTATAATTACGTAAGTTAAAAATGTTCATAATCCTTTTAAAACTGGAAGTCATTAGTTGATTAAATAAATATTTAAAATTAGGATTAAAATAATATTATTTAATTATACAATAGAACATAGGTTAAAAACAGATTAAAATTATTAAACTAAAACGAGAAAAAGCTGAAAGTGAAAGAGAAATAGCAGTCAAGAGTATATATCAAGATTTTTTCGCAGAAATGTCACTGGAGAGAGACAAGAAGATATTTAAAAGGAGTGCAATCCAACAAAACCAGGAACAGCTCATATGAAATCCATAAAACTATTACAGTAGAAAGAATGAGCTTACAGTCAGTAATTGTTGAACTTGCAATGCAGAGTCTATTTTTTTTGTAAAATTCTTACAAGACTATTCTTATTGCAAAATCTGAGACATTTCCATGTTCATGAACAGTTTAAGAACTGAAAAGGTATTTGTAATACCTATCTAATAAACATTGCATCAAAATACATACTACTTAAGAAAGAAAATCTTTTTTAAAGAAAATGTGCTGAAATTATTATAATTGGAAAACAAAATACAAATGTATTAATGAATTTAGTCAAAAAATTGTCTAATTTTAACCAAAACCAATTAATAGCAAATTGTGAGTATGCTATAGATTTGACTCTTATTTTTAAATAGTTTTATTTTGTGTTTTATTGAGACTCAGTATCAGATAGATAATATCTTCATTTGATAAAGTTTAACATATTATTGATGAGATCTTCTTTCAACAGTTCCCAATCTGGAAGAGTACGCCATCTGTCTGAATCCTAATACAGCGCCAAATATTGGATATCAAACTGTCAGTGTACTAAAGTACATTCTGCTTTTAAACTATCGAAATTGTTTAAACATATACTTTTATTTTTCTAGGGAATCAAAATGTTTCAGAACTCTCTGGCAGAAATGTTCACACTTGTATACCCTGAGACTGAGGTTAAGAGTGAAACATTTGTTAAATAAATTCCATAGACACCATTCTGTAATCACAAGTATTATAGAGATTTTTCACAAAAGCAACATGGAACCTACCACTATAGATGCTTCTAAAATGTATCTATGTGCATGCTTTAAAAAGTGTCATAGTTAGTTACTCAAGTGTGGAGAAAATGGCCATGCTAGATGCCAAAGGACAATAAAAAGACTCAGTAAGTAGTTATTTTTTTTGATGTTGTTGTCCAGGGAGGTTTTCGAGGGCCCCAAACATTGATAATGTCAATGTTGCTGGTTACCTTCCAGAAACTGAGGATACTATTTAAAAATATTGCAATGCATCTCAATTCTTAATGAACATCATTTTATTTGGAATGAAGATGGGACTTGAGAAAACAAACTGTTGACCAAAAGACTTTGACAAGAGAAAATGGAAAGATGCATTTGAACACTGTAAATAGTGCCTAGAAAACAAAATTTCTTGACACAGAAAAGTCATATACTGTACACTTTGAAGGCCTGGGGTGTGATTGGTCATGTCTGAAAAAGCAAAGAAATGATGGAGATCCACAGGTAGAAAAGGCAGAAAGGCTGCTGTGTGTTCTGAGGCAAAGGTGTGATGTAAAAAGACCAGAAAAATTGGGCGATGGTGGCGCACGCCTTTAATCCCAGCACTTGGGAGGCAGAGGCAGGCAGATCTCTGAGTTCGAGGCCAGTCTGGTCTACAGAGTGAGTTCCAGGATAGCCAGGGCTACACAGAGAAACCCTGTCTCAAAAAAAAAAAAAAACAGAAAAATTCATAGATGAATGGAAATACCTGAATGTTAGCTGGCTGTTTTCTCAAGTAGATCATATTGCTATAGATAAAACCCAAAAGCTATCAAATCAATTAGTATCTTACTATGAATTATAGAAGTAGGCCCATTACATTAGTGTGGCTTTTTTTTTTTAAATAAAATTATATGTTCCAGAGAACAATGGTAACTTTCAGTGGGTTTCTTAAGAGGTTTCTATATTAGTTTAAAGTACCCTCATGTGGACCACATCAAGTATTAAATATATCACAAAAATGTGATAAAGCTTACCTTCTTTGAAAAAGTAGAATATAACTTAGTAAATACAGGCATGCTGAATGAACAATGGATCATAGTAGGTATCAAATGGTAAGACATAAAGATAACTAACATGGGCTTTTTACTCTCAAATATAAAAAAAATTATTAAAAGAATTGGAGGTAATTGTTGAATCAAAGGAAAAAACCTTACGTAAAATAAAAGAACATGTAGTAGAAATTGTGCATTTAAATGTTTAAAATCACCACTCTTTTTTTTATTATTTTCTATATTTATATTTCAAATGTTCTCCCCTTTCCTGATTTCCCCTCTGAAAAAAAACCCTATTCCCTTCCCCCTCCCCCTGTTCACCAACCCACCACCATCACCTACTTCTTGGCCCTGGCATTCCTCTACACTGGGGCATAAGAGCTTTCACAGAACCAAAGGCCTCTCCTCCCATTGATGACTGACTAGGCCATCCTCTGCTACACATGCAGCTGGAGCCATGGGTCCCACCATGTGTACTCTTTGGTTCGTAGTTTAGTCCCTGGGAGCTCTGGGGGTTCTGGTTAGTTCATATTGTTGTTCTTCCTATGGGATTTCAAACTCCTTCATCTTCTTGGGTCCTTTATGTAGCTCCTTCATAGGGGATCCTGCGCTCAATCCAATGGATGGCTGTGAGCCTCCACTTCTGTATTAACTGGATACTGTCAGAGCCTCTCAGGAGACAGCTTTGTCAGTCTCCTGTCAGCCAGCACTTGCCAGCATCCGCAATAGTGCCTGGGTTTGATGATTGTATAGGGGAAGGATCCACAGGTAGAGCAGTCTCTGGGTTTTCCTTCCTTCAGTCTCTGCTCCACACTTTGTCTCTGCAACTCCTTCCATTGGTATTTTGTTCCCCCTTCTAAGAAGGATCGAAGTATCCACAATTTGGTTTTCCTTCTTCTTGAGTTTCTTGTAGTTTATGGATTGTATCTTGGGTATTCCAAGCTTCTGGACTAATATCCACTTGTCAGTGAGTGCATACCATATGTGTTCTTTTGTGATGGAGTTATCTCACTAAGGATATCATGCACATAGAAAAGATTGATCATTTAGATTAAATTAACAGACACTTATCACATGTCACTGTATTTCTGTACATGATTCCTTCAAAAAATTAATTGTAAACTTTTCAGGAATATATTAAATAATGATAGATCACACAGATCTGGAACTCTGGAATGACTCCTTGCCAGAGCAGCCATGTCGCTACATTGTAATTTTTCTACAAAATGTCCTAGGATTCAACCTTTCACAGGTCACCAAAGCCGCAGTGAATAAATTAGTGCAAGAACTGTGTCATGTTCCGAAGACACAGTTTTCTTCTGACTTTCTTTAAGCCCATCTTTAGTGATATTCTTTGAGTCTTAGCACAGGCATAGATGTACAGTTTGGTGAGAAGCACTCTACCATCTCATCCTGTATTCTTTGCAGTACATTGACCAAACACAAGTCTCCACATTAACCACTGCCCACTGCAACAAGAAGCTACACTTTCAGATGCTGTGGAAATCAGTGTGGAGATTCCTCTCAAAACTAAAAACAAAATTATCAATTAATATCCCCAACAAATTTATATGATGTTATGACATAGTATTTTTCAGCGTGATATTTTATGTTGAATCTAAATGACAAAGATTTTTATTTTGCTAAAATGCCAATTATTTCATCTACTATCCTATGAACCTCTCAAAATCATTTGGAAGCATTTCTCTTTAGCTTGTTATTTCATCATCTTTAGAGATTTTCTTTTCTTTTCTGTTGATGGCTAATTGATTGAAAGGGTCAGATATTACACATAATTTTAATTTAAACTGTTATATTCTCTCGTGCTTTTTGACTCGACCAATTTCTTTTCTCTCAAAAATTGTAATAATACATCATATAAATTTCTGTTATATTAGAAACAAATTAAGAGTCAGTCTGGTTCATATAGTTAACAGGAATTTTATGAGTAGAATCTCACAGTTGTCAGTCTTCAGTGAGCATTTTCATATTTGATGACTTTTTCTTTCTTACATAATGCCAAAGTTACAAACATAAATCCAGCATAACATGAAGTCTGTGTGCATGACCCTGGAGTCCAGTCATTGATTTTATTGGGAAACAGAGCATAGGATCTATTATACTTAGTACGTGCTTCATGACCTCAAATAAATAAAGTAAATCTAACCCCTTTTCTCAGAGGAAAAAATAGAGAAATGTTGAATTTTCTTCCTTCGGTATCTGCAGGAATCAGACCTGTTAGCTTTTCATTTTAGTAAAAGAATGTTTTCTAATTTTGTCAAAAATATTTAAGCCTAATATTCATGTATACTGTCCTTCTGTGTGTAATATGGTCTCCTCAATATTAAATAACATTTACATTGATAATAACTGAATTGAAGATATATGTATAGAGAAATTTATATAAAACAAAAGTGAGGGTGCCTGAAAAGTTATAACCAATTATTCTATTAACTGTGTATCTAAACAAACCTATAACAAACATGTGTAAATTAAGCGATCCATTGATCCATCTGAGATGACAGTTTCCCACAACAATTCTATACTAACAAAATGACTCTCTCTTCTGTGTGTGTTTGTGTGTGTATGTATGTGAGTGTGCATGTGTCTAGACATGCACAATTAAAGCATTTAAAGAAGACAAGGCCATGAGTTTAAAAGAGAACATTGTTTGAAAGCAGCCTTTTTTTTTTT
>JADRCC010241197.1:0-17293 GCA_019843855.1 Hylomyscus alleni | reverse complement strand
GGGTCTCCAGAGACAGAAATGCTCTTGAGGCCTGTCTGTGGTCTCCTGGTCCAGTTAGGACTATGATGATTCTCATGACTCCCAGGAGGTGCAGGGTCCCTATGCTTTCTGAAAGTCCGGAGTATGTGCCGGCCAAGGCGCCCTGAGGCCTGAGGGCCTTGTCTCTCCCTTTCCTCCCTGAGGAGATTGCTCTCTGCAGCTCTTGCGCATAACTGCTCCTGGGTGACACCTTCTGGTGGGTGATAGAAAATATGTTGGGGTCTGGGAAGCTTCTACAACGTACAGGACAGTCGCCAAAGTCCAGTCATAGAGTTTATAAGCTGGCAGTTTATCTTAGATCTATGACTCATTTTGAGTTACCTCTTGATGAGCCATTAGAGCCATTGAGGTTTATTTGCTTTTTAAAAAAATTTCATTGGGGGAATATGTCTTTTTTTTTTCCTGTGCTGTTTCCTAATATAATTATCGTAGAGATTTGCTAATGTTGGTTGTGGTCTTCCTTTGAATTTACTGCTGTGTATGTTCTGTCCTAAGGTGACTCCATGCTGTGGCGCTTACCTCCATCTTGCGTACTGATTGTTTATTTCTAGAGTTCACTCCTCCATCTTTGTCCTCCTCCACACCTCGTTAGCCATTTTGGGTCCTACACATTGCCATCGAACTTTGAGCAATATCTTTTCCTTTTGTTAATGATTACAGCGATTGACAATCCTGACCTATTGATTTTTTGATTGAAGAGTTTCATACTTCCTTTTATTTTAATTTCTTTAACCAGATTTTAATAGTTTTCTCTAACCAAGTGTTTCAGTGATCGTGCCAATATTCTCAACAGATACTTCCTCTACTGTACTCTTAATGAAGACTGTATTAAAACACTTTGAGCATCCAGTTAATTGAATTTTAGTGGGTTTGTGTATACTAAATTTTTCTATTCAGTAACCTTGTACAGCATGTCTTACATTTAGGGGATGACTTTTATCTGGAGTGTGGATTATTTCCTATATCAACTATTCTGTCACCTTTAAAGAAGATAATCCAGAGGTGGTTTTGTTTGTTTGTTTAGTGGAATGCAATTACCTAAGCAAATTCTTATTGGTCAATGGACAGAAAATTAGTGCCTGTGGAATGTTCAGCCATACCTGGTTTATCTGTATGACATGCTCCCCTCCCCCCATCACGGTTCAGGCAACTTTTTGAAAGAAGAGGCAGGAAGCTTGTGAGACCCAAAAGTCTGGAAAGACTAGGGCAAAAGAGCATCTTCTGCTTGTGACAGGACCACGGTACTTTTGAACTCAACGCACATAACCAAACGAATATCAAGCCAGATAATAATCGAGCATGGTTGGGGAAGGGAGTCATGAGTCTCCACACCTAACTGAGGAGTTATAGACAATAGATAACTTTCGGGCTCAGGGAGAATCTGTTTTCCCTAAAGCTGTGGCCCTGGTCAGTCAGCCATATTCCTATGGATGACCGCACACCTAGGAGCACGATTTTGAGGCAAGGTAGGGTGACTGGTGCACCTTGGGTGATTCAACTTAGCCCCAACTGAGTAGCAAATTGCTTTGACAGCTGTTACAGCCATGGAGTCACCATCTAAAGAAGGGAATAAAATCATTTCTGCCTCTTCAAGTCTTGGGCATGTCAAATTTATGCCTTCTTTTCCTATGTATAGTGTCTGGGAGAGGAAATGATCAGGCTTCTTCCACATGTACCTAACATTAGGTATTAAATCCCCTCTACTTTAGGGAACTACATAAGGCCCCTCCTGCTGTGACTGCCTCCAAGAAGGAGCAGGCTATCCCAGTAAAGAGACGCCTGGCTCGGAGACATAGAGGGACTATGGCTGCTGCCCCTCCATCGCACATGCACATCAAGAAATTGGCTGTAGAAGAAGGAGTTCGCAGTAAGTGTCTTTCACTAGATGTGGTACCTGAACTTGTAGGAGGAAGCATGAGTTGTTCTATCACCAGTGCCATCACTGACTTGCATTGTGACTTTCAGCAAGACCTCTCTGGTGTATAAAACAAAATCAATGTCAGGTACCAAGTATTTACAAGAAATGATTTGCCAAGCATCAGAGAGATGAAAATATCAGTAATGACTTGACAATTCAGTATGGGTATGGGATATTTTAGAAAAGGGATGGGGTGGGGAGGAACCTAGTACCAACCAAAATATGATTCTTATTTTACAGCTGGAAAGAACACCATGCACCAGCTCCAGGCCCAGGTTGACACAGCAACCCAGGAGGTAAGGAGAGTCTATTGCCTAAGGGGGATTTCTTCATCAGCCATTGCCCAGAGCCTTTCTACTATATCCCAGACAGAGTTCCCATTTCCAACTATATGACCTCCTCCTCTCTTGGCACTGGAAAAATAAGTCCTCCATGGACCTCAGTATTTGCAAATCAAAGAAAAACGTAAGATTGAGTGGTCTTCAAGGTTGCCACAGCTCTGAACTCAGTTCTTATTTTCATCTAGAACTATACTCATACTTTAGTCTTTCCATATGCATCTGGGTGCCTGATTCTCATCTTTAATCTCTGCCACCTCAGGAGAGCTCCCAAGGGCCTGTGCTGCTGAGCCAGTTCCCAGAAAAAACATCTGTGCCATATACTCCAGAGACCGTGGAGCAACAACTGATGGTGTCCCTTTCTGGAGAGCCTCATGGGCCCTCTGCCATGCCAAGCATGTGAGTACAACAAGAAACATAGAGTGTCCTGAGTTTAGAAATTCTAATATTGTGCTTTGTGCCATGGGAGGGTGACAATAGGAAGATGGAGTTAAAGGAGTAGGGGAAGGAGAAGGTAGCAACTCTGTCAAAGAGGCAAGGACAGAACATTCTCTGATTTCACATTTTTTTATTCATGAGGGTCTGGACAATTGACATTTTTCAAAGTGTGTTGGTGAATATAGTCTATATCTATAGCATTGGAAAGAGGACTAACACAGCGCCTACCACATAAGAGCCCCTCAAAAGTGATGAGACTGTTATTACTTTTTGACAGAGAAAGAAGGTCCTATTGAAATGCTGTAGTATTATAAGGAGGGCCACAGGGTTTCAGGGAAACATCTAGAGGCCAGCAGAAATAATTCCTGGGAGTGAATCTGAGTTGTTTCATGGTTAGACGTGATTGGGTAAAATGGAGGCAGAATCTAGCCACTGAAAAGGGATGCTGCTTAGATACCATCAGTCACTTTCAGACTAAAACCCAGACATTGTGATTCATCGTCATCTTCACTGTACCCCTTTAAGGAAAAATTTATTAGTACAATTTATTTTCTCAGAGATACAGGTAAAAGAGAGATAGAAAGGAAAATGAGTCTATCAATAGGAGGGGTGTACCCAAAGTGTGCGGATAAATAAATATCCATGCAATCATTTGGATTCTCAGAACTCTATGGTGGAAATCTCTGCTACTCTGACTATTGGTAGTAGATTTTCCATTTCTTTTAATCCCTTGGCCTCTCCTCTTCTTCTTCCAGGTGTCCAAGCCTGATTCTTCAGCCCTGTGCCACTACTGATCCTATGCTACTGCAGCCACAGGTCCTGCCAAAGACTTGGGAGATTTAGAACAAGGGGAGGCAACAAGCTTTGCGGGTGGGAACTCTAGTAGACCAAGTGGAGGTAGGGGAGCAGCTGGAAGAAGCTAGGGGCTAGAGGGCCACTTGTCATAGGAGATAACACATATTTCCCTAGTCTTCATTCTCCCATATCCTTTCTTCTGCAGGACCCCAGCACCTCCAACCAGGCTTCAGTTTCTGCTACCTTAGAGTGGCAGGAGATGCTGGAGGCTGCTGAAGCTCTGCTGGCTCTGAAAAATTCCTCTCAGACACGTCACCAGCCCTGTGGCATGTCAGGTGTGTAGGGATATTTAAGAGGTGAGAGGCTGTGTGATGAGCTTTTGGTAGTTGGGAATCCAGTGTTGGTGGTTTTAACCAGCTCAGAACTAAACACTCAATGTGTCTTGGGGCCACTCAGTGAATCTTCAGGTTACTACATGCTTTGCTGTAGTATGGTCAGTGTCCTGACATCAAGAAACCGATAGACTGATGTCCCTGAGGTAGCAAAGTCTTACTTCAGGGGAGGCAGTATATCAAGTAGAAGGATTAGAACTATGTGTAATGGTTCCCAATGCATGACTGTGGTTGTGTCCCAGACCACTGTAGACTGAGGAAGACTAAAAGGACAAGCGCAGTGGATACGGGTCTGAAATGGATGCTGACTTAGGGTATCCTCATGTAGATACAGAGCCTGGGCAGTCTTATCAGGTTAAATTTGACCAGTGAGTTTCAGTGGCTCCCTCAAACATGAAAGGCTTCATGAGTTCAGAGGAATGTTACATGGCTGGGGAATCTGAGATAAGAGGCTGCACACTGGTGAGACAAAAATATCAAACTTGTTTATGAGTGGGAAGACACTCTGGGTGGATATGCTTGAACAAAAGGCAATTAGTGAAGCTGGAGAGATCAATTGTCATTGAGGTCTAGCAAGGAATTTAATGTAGGATGGAGCAAACTTGTGGGGTGAGGAGATTGTTCAACTCAATAAGGATTGTATCTAGAGATCCCAGGTTTGACCAAAAGGGATTACCGGCTGTGACTGAGAGACGTTAGAGCTAAGAACAGAAATAAGGGATTCTGATGGGATGGGTGTATTCCCAGTCTCACTGAAAAATCTGAGATTATGTCACACACACACACACACACAGACACAGACACACACACACACACACACACAAAGTAAGAGAGCTGAGCGGAGTATCATGTATGTGATTTGGCTCTGGACTTTGTCTTTCTGCCTCTAGGTACTGCTGGAGAGAGGGGACTGCAGCTGGCCAACCCCTCTATGCCACCAAGACCTACCAGCTCTGGTTCCCTGCCTTCTGGACATCTGGACTGCATGTCCCTCTTGACCTAAGAACCCAGACTGTGAGGCCTCGCTAGAGCACTGCCTGTTTGATTCCTGTTTCTGAACTTGCAAAATGGCTCCTGTCCAAAGTGCTTAATGTGTTTTTTAAGCATTCAGGTATTTTATAAGCTTTCAGATCCTTTTTATGATGTAGGGCAATTACTTGGCTTTCCTATGTTCTTTACCCCCATCCCTAATTTCTTTGGAAGCTGGGGCTTTTTATGTGTCTTATAAAATGCTTTGTGCAATCTAATATGATCAATCAATCAATGGGGTTCCAAGTGGTATCAAATGCCAGTGTTTCCTTTGTGTGCACTCACTCGCACACATATCTGTGCACTACTGTACTTAAACATGCATGTGGAAACATGAGGATTTTCACATTGCATCTAGATTTGTGTGTTACCAAAAATAAATAATTTTGTAAGGCATTAAGAAGTATGTTTTTTTTATTAAGCGGCGTATCAAGGAAGACCACTTTGTTAACCAGTTAGCTCAAATTCAATTCTATTAAAACATCAAGCAACAGGTTCAATCAAGCAATCAGTCACAATGTCTTTCAGAATTTCACATCCTTTTGATTTGGTACCCAAGTCAACATTATGCAGTATTTAATGGATTCCTTCATTCTTAAATGAAGTTCTGTATCCTCTAATAATGTTCAAACTCAATGCAGAAATAGAGACCCTACCAGACAGAGAGAAATCTCAACCGGACTTTGTTGGATGCACTCATTCTCCACCTTTCTTTCCATGCCTCTTCTCATTTCATTGCAAATTATTAATAATATATATCCCTGCTATTCCCTTTTGTCCTGATGCTCTGTTAACCAGAATTCTGATATTCTCCATCTGATGGTGGAAAAATCAACATGAAAAAACAGTTAAGATATTGAGGAAGACTAAAAAACATCTTACTTCTACTTCCTTGACTAGTTTCATGTATAAATTATCTCTAAGTCCTCACTTCCACAGTGACAAATGATTAAAGTCAAGTATTCTTTAAGGAAGAGCCAAGATCCTGCTATACAATGGAATCTTTGACACATGTTGGTCCCATAGCTGAATTAGTCCTGCATTCATAGTTACCACCAGGCAATATTTGCCAGTCTGAATTCACAGAGCTATGGTGCATGCAATTCTTGTATGATTATTTTTAACCTTTATTGCTATTTAACATTTATCTGAAATCCATTTAAAATTTATATTCAGATACAGTATAAAGAAGACATCTGGTTATACAAACACCATATGTTAAACATTTTCTATATAATGATGGTCAAGAATATGTGGACTTCAAGACCTGTGTGAAGTGTGGAGGTTAGTTGAGAAGCCATAGCAATAGGCCATGATAAAAGCAAGAAAGAATTCTAGCTATAGCTGTTGGATAATTCTCAAGCATCCATCTCCATGCTCCTATCTCTACTATATATAATATTGAACAACCAGGAGAAATCTGGAACACTTAGCTCCTGTATGGGAACTGATGGGGTAGATTAGCCTATGGATTCAATGTTCTGGGTTATTTAGCTGCTATATGACAAGCTAGTTTCTATCTTGCCTGACTTGAAAGCCTGCAGGAAGTAGGTTGACAGTTGGAAACCACTCATAACAGAAGCCAGAAGCATTTAAGAGCTGCAGGCCTAAAATGCAGGCAACGTGGGAACAGGAAACTAGAAAAAGCTATATAGCTAATTGAACCTCTGGCCCACTGGCAACAGTCTTCCTATACATTAAGCCAGAACTCAGGACTAGGAGAAAGCTCATGAAAAATTGAAAGAAAACACAAAAACTGTATTTGATAAGTTAAAAGACAACTTTGACAGATGGTCAAAACAATGTTCAGAATAACAAAAAAATGAAGACAGAAGTCAAATTTATCAGACTAGTGTCTGATATTTTTTGGTTTTTATTAGATTGTATGTGTCAGTGTTTTGCCTGCATGTATGCATATGTTCCACATCCATAATCAATGCCTGTAGAGCTTCAGAAGATGGCATGGGATCTCCTTTAACTGGAGTTACACTTGTTTGTAAAGCACAATGTGATACAAATTTGGAGAATCACTGTACTATTGTTGGGAATTGAGTGCAGGTCAGCTGCAAGAACGTGTGCCTTTTCTCCAGCCCCTATGCTTTCTTATTTTAAACCACATTATAAAGCTACAATTATCATACTATTCTGGTATGGGCATACACAAAGACAAACAATCCAGAATAATGGCATATTATCCAGAAATAAATCCTTATCCAAATGGTCAAATGACCTTTTACAAAAGTTCCAAACCCACTAGATGAGAGACATTATTACCTCAATAAGATATATTGGAATGCCACTTGGAAATAATGCAGTTGGCAATTGCATCATCTATAAAATTGCCTAAAAAGAATTAAGAGGGGCTGGAGAGATGGCTCAGTGGGGAAGAGCACCAACTGCGCTTCGGAAGGTCATGAGTTCAAATCCCAGCAACCACATGGTGGCTCACAACCACCCGTAATGAGATCTGACGCCCTCTTCTGGTGCATCTGAAGACAGCTACAGTGTATTTATATATAATAAATAAATAAATCTTAAAAAAAAGAATTAAGAAGGCACAAAAAGAAAAAGAAGAGTTACTGAATTTAAATCTGTCTGCCTTTTCACAGAACAAGATGAAAGTGAAATATTCCTACTGCTTTTATATCAGGCCATCTTTGAGTATGGAAACCATTGGTTTGAAAATAATTTAGTTTGTGATTAATTGTGATCAAAATAAACTATTTTAGAATAATTTGAGATTTACATAATACTTAATTGTACAGTTAGTCTCCAAATTTGTGTAGCAATTATATTAATCATTTTTGAAGTGGTGTTCACACATATTCATGTATGCTTACTGATCTCTTTGTCAGCAAATGGAAGAATAATTTGAATGATTAATTTAATACCTGTATGAAGCAAGAAGTACAAAACAATATAAGATACATAGGACCTACATATGTGGGTTAAAATCCATACCAATAAGAAATCCACTTTTCATAAGAATGCATACAAATAAAACACTAGAAATATAAATTCCAGAGCACTTACATACCCGTTAAAGGCAAATAGAGTGGTGAATAATAGGAATCAATGAATGACTAGAAGAAAGGATTGTATTTCACAGTTTGAATAGAACCTTGTGAAACATATGTATTCTTAATTTTAATTCAATCCTCAAATTTTGAAGCCACGGAATCCAAGAAAGCAGGCAATAGAAAAATATAGAATTGGAATTCTTCACCAAGCAGCAGATGATGGTATAATGTAGATCATCTTCCCCACTGAGGCAGCTGAAAATGACAGGTAGAGAAACCACCCAGGTAAAGATCTGGGAGAGCTAAACAGTTGGACGTTAGGCTCATTTTAGGTATTTGATAAGCAGAATACCTTATAGGGTTTCATGAACCCCCTTGAGGCCAACAAGACAAAGCCTGCCTATGTTCTACTATACAACAAGGAGCACGGAGAACATAGGCCATTCGCTGGGAATCTCAGTGGATCTTAAGAACTTTTTCTCAGATGTCATATGAAAGTGATTGTGTAAAGCTGTGGCCCTAGATCTGCAGGAAGCAATAGCTGAACATCTCTGGATGAATTGAAAAGGGAAGCAAACTTTCAATGACATTTATGAGTTGTATTAATTGCTTTTCTCTTGCTATGATAAAACACTATGACCAAAGCAACTTATAGAAGAAAGGGTTTATTTTGGCTTTTGGTTCCAGAGGATTTAAGAGTCTGTCACAGCAGGGAAGCATGGCAGCAAGCAGTTTATCTGACAACTGGATCAGGAAACTGAGGGCTCACACCTTAATCTTTAAGGAAAAGCAGAGAAAGCAAACTAGAAATGGCCTGAATCTTACATTCTCAAATCCTGCTCCCAGTGACATACTTCTCCTGGCAAGGGCACATCTCCTAAACTACTGAAATTGTGTTACCAACTGGGAACCAAGTTTTCAAATGCCTGAGACTACAAGGAAAATTTTTCATTCAAACCGCCACATTCCACTCCCTGGCTCCTATATTTTCATGGATATCTAAAAATGCAAAATGCATTTTGTCCAATTTCAAAGGTCCCATAGACTCGACACTGTTTAAAAATCTAAAAGCCCTACTGAGACTCGAGGCAATTTCTTTGTTTTATTTCTCCTTATTTTGTTTCCATTTATCCAGCACTAGCTTCAAAACAAGGACAGTTTTGCACCCCCTATAAATCACTCTTATCTTTTAAAAAACTTTTGATAGATTCTTTGTGAATTTCACATTATGGACCCCAATCCCACTCATCTGCCCTTTGTATCCACCCTCTGTCCTTGCAACTTCCCCTACAAAATAAAATAAAAAACTGAACAAAACAAAATCAACAATAAAAGCAAAAAACAAATCTTCCCATAGAAGCTGTAGCATGTCCATACATCTTTATTTGCAAATATTCATTGTAAAAAAAAAAAAAAAAGGATCTGGTTCTAGGCCTCTCGCTCCTGCTACACTATCAATACTGGATCCTCACTGGGACTCCTATCAAATATCCTGTTGTTGCCCTGTGTCATGGAGGTCCTGCAGCTTGTTTCTATAGGACCAGCCCCTTCATGCACTCCAACAGTTCAAAGATGGGATAGATGTTAGGTTAGGGTGGGTTAACTCAAAGCCATGGATTTGGGCCTGAGTGGTAGCTGAGCTGGTCAGCCTGCAAGCACACCACCAGGGTGAGCTCTCCAACACTGCCCCAGCTAGCTTACCCAATGCCATTCCACTGCTATGCTTAAGGAACAAACAAATCCATGGCTACACTCATGTTGGCAAGGCCAGCTCTACTGTGTTGCCCAGGTGAGGTGCAGGGCTTTCTCTCCCTCCTGAGCCCTACAACTGGTGAGACGCTAGGCCAACACTTCTGCTTTGATGACCCAGGGGCCAGCTCTCCCACCTGCCACAGGTGGTGAGGGAGGGACCAGGGGACTGAGTATATCTCTCCTGCTCCCATGTTCCCTCACAACTGATAAGTGGCAGGATGAGTTCTCCCTTGGGCCTGCCCTCGAGGCCTGCTTACCTATGCCAGCCCCCACCAGGGTCAGCTATACTATGCTGTCCAGGTTATATAGGGCCTACTCTCCAGAGTGCTACAGCCAGTGGATGAGAGGCAGGACCTCTCCATCCTCTCTGGGCTAGCTCCAAGGCAATTTCTTAATTGTACCTCCTGTAAAATAAAAAAAGGTAAACTACATATTTCTAATATGTAGTGACACAGAATATGTATCACTATTCCAAAATGAAGGAATGAAAGTAGAATAAAGAAATACTGGATCAGAGCAAGACCAAAACCCAGCAGGATAAATGCCAAATTCAATAGCTCTATGTGTGATGTTGAGACTTTAATTTCAAAGGGCTTTTATAGCCCCACTCCTTCAACTTTGCTGCATACAACATACAAATGTCTCTTGGACTGGTCCTATTCCCTGTATTTAGATCTCCTTGGCTGATATTTCATGATTCTGGCATCTCCAACATCTTGGGATCTCCACCACAACCCATTCTTTTCTTTCACAGCTTCAGCTAATGGCCTCTCCAGCCCCCGTGCAATGTCTATTACCACATATTGCCTGAACTCTCCTAAACCACAGACAACGATTCCATAACCCCATAATCAAGTATACTTCATGACTCTAAAGCCAGCATAACATGGATAACATAGCCAAGTTTATGTGCCATCTTGGTATGAATGAAATGCTGAAACTGCTAGAACCCTACGAGGCGATACAAGGCAAACGAATACCAGTGAATATTAGTAAGGCAAATCAGGTCAAACCAAGGCCAGAACCTCCTCCCACCGTCTGTGGGGTCATATTTATATTATTTCTAAACACCACTCATCCTCCTATGTGTCTGCTTCAGCAAAACATCCTCTCACTTGTATGCCCCAGCAAAACATGATATGACATAACCAAGTTTCCAAAAAGTCAGAAACTTTCCCTTCTGTGTTCCTTCAAAAGTCATTGACTATGGAACTAAAACAACAACAAAACCGCTAGGCATGGGAAACACCCTTTTGAGTTGTTGGTTGGGGGAGTGGTTGGTTGGCTGTTATGAACTATAATCCATTGAGGAGGTACCTGTTGTGCCCATGCCAAGGTGTGCCCATGAGTAGTTACACCACACAACAGACCTTGTATAAAGGGGTTTATTTGGGGGAAGGGACGGGAGTGAAGGCCTGGAGCAGGGAGAGACAGAGGAATAGACAGGCAGAAAGAAGGGAGTAGAGGATGAGGACAGAGAAAGATAGTGGGGTAGGGTAGAGGAGGACGGAAATGGGGGTGAATTACCTTAGGCTAAGGAGTTAGTTGTTTGTTGTTCTCTAGTTGTCAAGCTACAGTTAGCTGAGCCGTCAATGTTATAAGAGACCCCCAAAGAATAAATTGTAATCTAAATGGCTATGTATCAACTAAATTTCAGAGATTAGTCCACTATCTCGACAGCTGTTCCAGGTTCCTGTGGTCTCCATGACACTGAAAGCTGAGGCAGTTTTTGACCATTAGGCTGAGAAGATGAAGAGGCTTTTTCTATGGAGGAGGAACACGGGAGAGACTGCCCTCGTCTTGTCTAAAGCAATGTGTGACAATTGATTTTCCCAGTTGTTCTCTACTTGTCCATAATTCAGGCCCTGGCAGCAGTGGGGGCATTGGGAAAGTTATGCTTAGTGGTTATCATACTACAATCTCAGTGGCATCCTTTGTTGTGGTGCCCATATCTTCTTGGAGACCTTGGGATGGGGGTCACGGTTAGGATTTGGGAGTCTCTGTCATAAGTTCAAATATATTAAATGCCATATTCAGCAGGTCTTTGACAGACTTGAGGGCTAGTTCCAACCGAGCATATCTGAGTTAGATGCTCTCTACTTTTTTAGTTATCTGCTCTTAACTGTACTATGCAAACATAAAACAGGAGACTAAAGCTTGATCATGTAATTAACTGCATTAGTTCTTTGGACCACTTCAAATGTATTTCTGAACACATTAAAGGTTTTGGTCATTTATAAACTTTCTGACTACCAATTTGCATTTTTTAATTATGGCAGTCTTCATAAGACTAGGACTTTAGGCTCTATCCCTGCTAGGTATGAGCCTTAAAAATCATGATTTTTGAATTGAAAATCTTCTAGAATCAATATAAAAGTTTTAAATCAATAAACATAACCCATAAAGATTGTGAGAACTTTTCTGACCTTTATCTAGTGTAAATCTCCAAAAAATTTTTTAAAAGAACTTTAAAATCTCTCAATTATATTGTTTGTAATATTAAAATAAGGCACCCTTTTAAGAGTGAAGAAGACACAGAGTAAGAATGTAAACAATTGCCGGTTGATGGTGGCGCACGCCTATAATCCCAGCACTTGGGAGGCAGAGGCAGGCGGATTTCTGAGTTCGAGGCCAGCCTGGTCTACAGAGTGAGTTCCAGGACAGCCAGGGATACACAGAGAAATCCCATCTCAACTCCCCCCCCCAAAAAAAAGAGTTCACAGCATAATCTTATGATAGTATGTTTTTGTTTGAGAGCAGAATGCAAAGAAATCGGGGATAAAAGACTTTTAAGAATGGGGAAGTAGATCCTTAATTATAGAGCAGAGTAAGTGTGCATATAAAGAAATTTGGGAATCATTTGTCTGTGGCAGTGAGAATCTGGAAATCAGGTGTGCCGATTTGTAATCCATGAAAGGAGAGAGAGCATTCTTAGTGCAGGGCTGCTGCAGGAGGGAGCGAGGCCTGCAGTCCATGTGGGGAAGCTAAGAGCCAGAGCCACGTGGATAAATTGGACTTCAGGTAGAGTATGGAACCAAATAATTTCCAGACAAATGATCCATACATGCTTTAAGAGTGGTTTTGGTTTGGAGCAGCTGTTGGAGGGAGCAGATGTGTGTGGTCCCACTTGGCCCTGAGCCATTGTAACTTATAGACAAGATTTTTAAGCAGTGTGGAAGGGAGACCAGCCAGAATGAAATGGAGTTTGGAGTGAGGAAAAAGGCATAAAGAATGGAGAGTTTTTCCATGTTCCCCTGATCACTTGGGTGGTATATTGAGGCTGGATCCGATAAATTAAGAGGCTAGATGTATCTGGACTCAGTTCCAATGGATGAGGTACAGATGAGTCCCAAGCATGGTACCCTGCTTTCCAAGGAACCCAGGGGGACCTAATAGAGAAGGCACAAACTGGGGTGAGGGGTACCTGGCAGGCCCATGCCAAGGTGTGGCTCTAAATAATTACACCCTCAACAGATCTGGTGTAAAAGAGGTTTGTTGGGAGAAGGGGAGAAGGGTAAAGGACCTGGAGAAGGGGTAGAAGTCAACAAGTGGACATGTAGACAAGTAGATAGACAGATGGGAGCAGAGCCATGAAGGCCAAACATGAAACACCTGGTTGTGTCAGATGGTGACATAAGCCATTTTTCGGTCCCTGAGAGGAGTCTAGTAGAATTACCTGTAAGTTAATAATGGCCATTTACCTTGGCTGCCTCCCCAAAGTTAAAAGGCAGATCCTATCACACCATATACTTTGGGCAGAGCACTTGGAGGGATTGAGGTAGAAATGACATGAAAGTCTCCTTCCTGAAGACTAACTCATACAGTACTGGAAAGAGCTCTGTAAGATACCAAAGGAGATAACCAATCAAAACTTTCTCCCAGCTGTAATGCCTATGAACCACAAAAATGGCCAGGATGACAAGATGGATTTAAAAACCACTCAATAGGAGGGAATACATGCTCTGTACTATAAACCTAGACCACTCCTCTTAGCTGGTGAAGCTATGAACTCTAGAGGAGAACATATTACTGTCCCTTTCTTAAACCAGTATAATTTCTAACTTCACTCTAAACACTGATCCTCATATCCTTAAACAAGTAATTCTGACTCCTCACCAAAGAATTTTCTTTTGCAGCAGATGAAAACTATTATAGAAAGCCACAACTAGTCAAAATGTAAAGAACAACGGAGTGTGGTATGTCCAGCCCTAACTGATACATGTATAACACAACTCCTACAGCTAAGGCCTAGGGAACATTGTGGAGGAGGGAGAGACTGTAAGAGTCAGAAGACTAGGGAGGGATCTCTATTGTGAGATAATGTATTCTATGAGTGACAGAAATCTCATCCAGGACATCTATTGTATGGTTGGTAAACAAGACATAAAAAATTACAATATTGATTGGCATGTGAATGTGAATGGGGGGAAATTCTCACAAGACTTTACCCCTAGAAGAAGAGTTACAGGGAATTAATGGTTGCTTGGACAGGGAGAATTGGTTTTCCCCAGGGCCTGCCCCCTGATAAATTATCCATTTCTCAGAGGTCTAAACACAAGCACATATGAACAAAACTAAATGATCTCAACAGGTTGTATGCATAAACTTACACGAACACACACATACATATAAAACAACTGCAATTAAAGAATAAGATAAATTAATGAATTTGATAAGGAATAAGAGCAACACAGGAGGACTGAAAAGGAAAAAGACAATGTAGGGTGATGGGGTCCCATGTCAGCTCTGCCACAGGACTTGGCCGCTCCAGGGGCAGTTGACTGTGCTTATCCCACGCTATCACCGGGTGGGTGTTGGGCCATAGGGCAGCCCTGGGACACTACTCCCAGGATGGGGAAACACAGTCTGAGGCATGGGACAATTGGAGCTGGCTCAGGAGTCGCTAGATCTGCAAGGAGGCCAGTCTATCTGGTTCTCAGGCTCTTGGACACCCAGGTGCTGCTGGGAGTCATGGAAGAACTGAAAGCAGAGTGCCCCCACCTCATGCAGGCTGGATCTGGCCCAATGCAGAGGGAAAAGGGGGGCTCCTGATGGTCCCACAGTGATTTCTTGGCTTGACAGTGGTGGTGGCTTGGGCTTGGCTTGGCCATGGTGGTGACTGGGAGTGCAGAGAGTGTCTATGGGAGATTAGACAACCTCTATAGGTGAAGGCCTTCTCCATGGATCACCACAGCAGATCCCAATGAAAAGAGGCAGTCCATGGTTTTAAGGCATTTATTGTCATGGTGAAAAGGATGAGTAAAGACGTACCAACTTCTCAGGCCTGAGGTTAAATACCTTTTGCAGAGAGGAGTATCTGAGAAGGAGAGCCTATTGGCTAATTCTCCAGGCCTCATTAAAATGGAGATCTTTCTCGAGCCTACTTGACCACGGGTCATGTCCTTTACCTGTGGAGGGGTTTGGGGCATTCCCCTTACATGAGTGAAGGCCACAAATCTATGAGGAGCTGCGGCTACTGACAGGGGCCTGGTGCCCAGGAACCAGGTGAAACGTCTACCCAACCTTTAGGATCACCAGAGTTTCCAGCCTTAGCTCAACCTGGAGCAAGGCTACCTTTCCTGGTCCCACAAGACAACAGTGTAAAAACACAGTACTCACATAAAATTGTCAAAAATAAAATATTAAGAAGTGTTTTTCACTAACACATTAGCTCTTTTCTATTTATGCATTGTTGGACACTACACACATGCACACACACACACACACACACACACACACACACACACTCATACACAGAGTTCCATAAAGATATTTGGCTTTTCTTCATTCAATTTCACTTTTTAGATCTCATAATAAATATATATTTTTTCCAATGAGAACAAAAGAGTTTATTTGAAAAAATTACTATGTATTGAAAATATACATTAGAAATTATTACATACGTCCATAGCCTTCCCTCCCCCACCACAAAAGTAGAAATATCTGCTTGCTATGCTAATGCCATAGGTAAATCCAAACCACAAGGGAATCCCCAGCAGTCCCCCTCCTCGTGTGCTGAGGGGAGGTCGACTGTATGTGTCAGTCAGTAGAAATTGAGCAAATCCTGGTCTTCCACAGCTAGACACACACACTTCTGCTTGGCTGACTGTGGGGAGTTCTGCTCCTGCTCCCACTCCTCGAAAGCTCTCTTCTTGCTCTTCTTTGATTCTTGGCTCAACAGTGGCTCACAGCAGTCGGGAGCCTTCTCCCTATAGAACTGGAGTTTTCCAGAAGACTTCATGTGGGTCTCTGCTAGGGGACATTTCCTTGAAGCTTCTGTGAGAGCTCGCTTCTGATAGAAGTACTGAGCTGCCTTTTGAGGCTAAGTCCTGAGCTGCCTTTCGAGGCCCGCATCTTTCCGCTGCCGCACAGCTTCCATGCTCACTCGCTCCTACTGCAGAACTATCTGGTCAGCCCAGTCCTCTGTTTTGCAGTTACTATGATCAAATTCCTTCAGAGGCACTTTGGCGTGAACAAGGCCTATGTGTGTCCGGAGCTTGTCCTTAACAGCTTTGATATCCTTTTGATATCTGTTCCAGAGATATCCAAGCAATTTAATTTTCTAAAAGAAAACAGGTATCCAATTCCAGCATCTGTTATCTCAGGGTTACAAGACAGGTCTAAGAGTGCTAGATTCTAAAGGCCTCTTTTCATCACCCGCACTGGTGCTGTCATTTTCTGAATGCCTGCATCAGATAAGCAGTTATCCTTCAAGTGGAGCTGAGTGACACTGGACAGGGCTTCATTGGTGAGATGTTCTAGAAGTTCATGTTCTTCTCTGAGCCAGCAACAAGAAAGATCCAGACGGGTCAACTCCCGGAAAGACTTGATTTCTTCAAGTTTTTCTGCAACCACCAAATACCTGTTTCGCAAGCACAGTGAGCAAAGCACCAGACTTCCATAGGCCTCAGTGAATTTTTGTAAAGCCCTCAGCCCTGCACCCGGCTCTGGGAATTTCTGTCTGGCTTCAGCTGCAGAAAATAGCTTCTCGGCAATCTGCTCAGGAAAGCCAATGAGGGAATCAATGTGATCAACATTGTCGGAGATGAAGCCCAGCACCAGGCTGAAGAGGGATTTAGCCGAGTAGCGCAGATTCTCCTCACGGTTGTACGTGAAGATGAAGTGGTCAGTCTTCTCTTTCTGCGCAGTGTCATCTTCCCTATTCATGCACAGCTTCTCGGAAAAGCCTTTGGGAAAGAGTCTGAAAGGCAGTGGCTTCTGCAGGCTGTTCTTAACGCCATCCAGAGCCAGACTGACCATGTGTAGCTGCCCATTTTCTCTAACATAGATGGGCCCTGGATCCAGGTGGGTTTCTGAGTTGAGGTAGTAAGCCATTGCCTTGATTGCAACTGTGCCCCTGCGCGGGGCAGCGAGCGGCTGCACCTCACTGGCGGCTCCTTCCTCCACTGATCGGCTGATGAGGAAGTGGCTCAGCACCTAGGTCACAAAGCCTGTGAGGGTGGGACACACACAGAGGGTGGCAAGAGGGAAGGGCTGGGGCGACCTGGTGCCGCAGGACCGCGGGACCAGCGGGGAGGGGAGGGGGAGGCCTCGGCTGGGTAGGCAAGCGTG
>JADRCC010241194.1:0-13334 GCA_019843855.1 Hylomyscus alleni | reverse complement strand
ACACACACACACACACACACACACACACACACACACACACATCCTACAGCCTTTTAAAGGCTGACATTATTTAATAACCTGGTACAAGGCCCCGGGTTCTATCCCCAGCACCATACATCATAAACTATGTAACGATATGCATATACATGACATATACAACATACTTGTTGGGAATACTTTCTCCCTGCCTTGATTATTAATTCTCAGGGCAGAATTTGTGGTTATATCCAGATCAGAGTGTGTTCAATCCCCAAGCTCTAGGCCTGATACTGTGAAGTGACACTCAGAGGTCACAGTCCATGACAAGGTCTGCCAGCTGCTACATCCAGCTGTTTTCATGGGTTCCAGGATGGAACTCGGGTGGTCAGGCTTCTGTGGCCCATGCTTTTACCTGCTGATTTGTCTCCACACATCCAGTTTATTTGGTGCTGGGGATCAAACCCAGGCTATGACTCTTACATCTGAGCCCCAACCCCTGAACCCTCAGATTTTAATTAAGGACAGAAAAAAAAAAGCAATCAGGGACATAGGTTCAACAACACTCTGGGACTTTTGTTTTTTTTTAGATTTATTTATTTATTAAATGTGAGTACACTGTAGCTGTCTTCAGACACTCCATCAGAGGGCGTCAGATCACGTTACAGATGATTATGAGCCACCATGTGGGTGCTGGGATTTGAACTCTGGACCTTCGGAAGAGCAGTCGGTGCTCTTAACCACTAAGCCATCTCTCCAGCCCGACTTTTTTTTCTTAGAGTTTTACTGCTGTGAAGAGACACTATGACCATGACAACTCTTAAAGGCTGGCTTACAGGTTCAGAGGTTCAGGCCATTATCATCATGGCGGGAAGCATGGCAGCATGCAGGCAGGCATGGTGCTGGAGGAGCTGGAAATTCTACATCTTTTTTTTTTAAGATTTATTTATTTATTACATGTAAGTACACTGTAGCTGTCTTCAGATACTCCAGAAGAGGGCGTCAGATCTTGTTAAAGATGGTTGTGAGCCACCGTGGTAGTTTCTGGGATTTGAACTCAGGACCTTCAGAAGAGCAATCGGTGCTCTTAACCACTGAGCCATCTCACCAGCCCCTGAAAATTCTACATCTTGATCCCCACACAGCTGAAGGGAAGTGTGTCACACTGCAGTGGCAGCTTGCACATCTCTGACCACAAAGCCCCACCTCCACAGTGACACACTTCCTCCAATAAGGCCACCCCTCCTAACAGTGCCACTCTCTATGGCCAAGCATTCAAACACATGAGTCTATGGGGGGCCATACTTATTCACCAGAGGGTCACAGGTTGAACATTACCCTAGAGCAACCAGTCCCTAGGATGGGACTCCTCGTAGACCAAACACGAGTCACAATGATGGTTCTCTGTCCTAGAGTCAGAAGTGACACATGGCCTGCGTGGGAGACTCACATGTATAAGCCAGCTGGGAAGGATGGCTGGGGTTTGCTGGGGGCAGTCTTAGGAATAATCTGTTTGATTTGGATTCTTTGGTTCACCAAGTTCTGAGGCAACCATGCTTCCTGCTACAGCGGACAAGAACATTCTGCACTGGAAAACGTGAAGTCACTTTTTTTTTTTTTTTTTTTTTTTTTTGAGACAGGGTTTCTCTGTGTAGCCCTGGCTGTCCTGGAACTCACTCGGTAGACCAGGCTGGCCTTGAACCCAGAAATCTGCCTGCCTCTGCCTCCCAAGTGCTGGGATTAAAGGCGTGTGCCACCACCGCCCAGCTGAAGTCACTCTTTCTAAAACCACATTTTGTTACGGAAACGATGATCACATTAGGGTTCTTAAGGGTCTTCTCCTAAGGATGACAACATCTCTGACAGAAGCTCATCCTCGTGCTGATGGACCCTGGTCCCAAGACACTGGAAAATTGAGTCCAGAAGCCTCCTGTGGGCATGGGCAGGCCTCTGCTACAGGCTTAAAGGCCTGAAGGCTAGTGATGAGCTGAGATTCTGGGCTGGAAATGATGAAATAGAGCTGGGATAAAATGTTGCTGGTTTGTTATTTTTTTTTTAAATTTTTTCTTGTTACTTTGCATTTTTTTTTTGCCTTTTTTAAATTTTAAAGTTTTGGATACAAGAGTCTCACTAGGTAGATTAAACAGATCTAAAGCATACATTACCATGCCTGGTATATTGACTGACTGTGTGTGTGTGTGTCAATGGGGGTGTGTGCATGTGTGTGTCTCTGTGTGAGTGTGTGTGTGTAGATAGAAATCAGTTATTTTCCTCAGTGACTTTCCACATTATTATTATTATTATTATTATTATTATTAGTAGTAGTAGTAGTAGTAGTAGTAGTATTTTGGTTTTTTCGAGACAGGCTTTCCCAGGTTAACCTTGACTGTCCTGGAAGTCTCTCTGCAGGCCAGGCTGTCCTGGAACACATAGATCCACCTGCCTCCACATCTCAAATGCTGGGATCAAAGATGTGCGCCCCCATGTCTGCTGGGCTCATGGCTTACATTTGGAGACAGGGCCTCTCATTGAACCTGGAGCTCAGAGTGCCAAGTTAACTAGTCTGTCTGGTCCCGGAGCCCCAGGGACCCTCCTTTCTCCCCTTCTCCCTATGCTGGGAATAGAGGTGCACACCCCTGTATGTTGTTTCTTATGTGGGTGCATGGGATCTGAACTCAGGTCCTCACACTTGTATGGCAGGAACTTTCCTGAAGGAGCCATATCCAGGCCCTATAGACTGATTCTTTTTTTTCTTTTTTTTTATAAAAACCACTACAAACCATTGTTTGATGGGACTGAAGAGGTGGTGCAGCCATTAAGAGTGTGTTCTGTCTTGAATGTGCAGGGCCCTGGTTGTCAACAACCAAGAAGGAATGTGCGCAGCATCCCACACTGTGTCACTGTGGGATTTCTAACTGGTTCTATTAACCCTAGTGTATAGATGAGAAAATGGAGGCTCAGAGGGGTTAAAACAGTTGCCTGGAGTTGCACAGTCATTAGGGACAGAGCTAGAATAACTAGAACCTTTGTACACAAACCCAGGCACACCAGCAAATATCTCAGAAGAGCCACCAGCAGTCGCAGCCCTAGCAAGTCAGCGCACCTCTGAGTCCTTCAGGGAGCAGGACAGGAACTGGGATTTCTCTGAACCCCTCACTGACATCTCTTTTGCTCCCTAACAACTGTGTTTAGGGTTGATTTCTAAAGACTGGGGGGTGAGGTGGGGTTAACACCTGCAAATGATTCTGCTTCAGTTGAGGGTCTTGGCTGCCGTCTTCTATCAGGCAGGACATGTACTAATGCTTGTCAATTCTCGGCTTCTCCTACAATGAACCGGCGTTCCTCCACCCTGCAGAGTCCTAGTCTTTCTTTTCTTTTCTTTTTTTTTTTAAGATTTATTTATTTGTTATGTATACAATGTTTTGCTTATGTGTGTGCTTGGAGGCCAGAAGAGGGCGCTAGATCACGTGGCTGTGAGCCAGCTTGTGGTTGCTGGAAATTGAACTGAAGACTTCTGGAAAAGCATCCAGTGCTCTTAACCGCTGAGCCAGCTCTCCAGCCTATTCTTAATTGTGTCCTATTCTTAATTGTGTCTGCTCTGCCATCTAGTGGCTAGACCTAGGAAGTGCATCGCTGCTTCTGACTGAATGTGGAGGGGGATGCTTTGAGAAGATTCCCTGAACCACTCTTATGGTGGAAAATATTAATAGAGACACTATTCAGGTTAGAGGCCAGATTCGCCAGATGTCAACTTTTGGGGGGTTAGATTTTTGTGGGAGTTCTGTGGAGTCTGACAGGGTCTCAGCACAAAACAAAGCAAGCAAAACTCAAATCCAACCAATCCACAAAAAAAGCTGTCATCAGAAGCTGCAGCGGCAAGGACTGGACACAACCAGACATCAGTGTACACACAAGCACAAGCACACACACATACACACTTTCCCTCTTCAGAGGTACAGAGATGGGACCCGGAGGAATTATTCTCTGGACCAGACTGATAATCTGGTTCAAAGCTGGAGAAGGCTGTTTGGGGCTTGCACCCCAGGGACCTCAGCTTTGAAGTGAATAAAAAAAAATGCAGGGAAAAAAAAACAGCAGAGAGGACCCGAGTTCTTGGGCCCAGGGGAGGACTGGGAACTGGAAAAGCCTGAGAAGGAAGGGTTTAGGAATGGCTTAGCCAAGCTCCTGCCTCTGGCTCCTCTGCACTAACTACCCAGGCAGCCAGAGAAGGGTCCCGTCTGTCTCCACCCTTCTCAGTATAATGCTGCCTCCAGGACCCTCTGCAGCGTCAGAGTGTAGCGCCTTGTGTGACTTTCTGATGGTGCATGGCCCTGGGTCACAGCAGCTGGTCGGAGTCAGCCGCATCCCCTGAGCCAGGTCAGAGTAAGAAGTCCACAAGCTTTTGCCTGTTAATGTCCACTGCTAAAAACTACTTTGAGAGGTGTGCTACTCACACTCATCATGGACTGTCGAAGTGACTAGTCAAAGATGGCTACAGTTTGTCTGGAGAGATGGCTCAGTGACTAAATATGCTTGGCTACACAGGGAGTTGAGTGCTTGTCTGGGCTACACTAGACTTTGCCTCAAAGCAAACATGCATACACCAAATAAATAAATTAAATAAATAAATAAATAATCAGAAATCTGAGCAAGGTGTGGTGGTGCATACCAGTAATTCTTGCATTCAGGGATGAGGCAGGATAATTTCTGACAGTTCCAGGTTAGCCTAAGCTACATAGTAAGACACTATTCCCCCCCCCCAAAAAAAAGAGTGTGTGTGTGTGTGTATGTGTGTGTGTAAGAGATGGGGGATGGCTCAATAGGTAAAATGCTTGCTTCATAGTCCTGGGACCTGAGTTTGGATGCCCAGCATAGAAATGTGACAAGGCCACCTTCTGACAAGCACACAGGCCAATCTGATGGAGGCCTTCCTGTACTGCAGTTTGCTCCTCCAGATGACTCCAGCTTGTGTCAAATTAAATCTCACTAACTAGTGAAGTTAACTCTCACTAACCAGTGTGGTCATTGGTGTCCATTCTGGACTCTCTTCCTCTAGAAAACCTTGAGGATACAGTGGCAAATGCCAAGCACACAAAGCAATAGTGACAGAGAACAGAGCACTGGCTGACAGGGAGGACTGTGAGAGGACAGATGGAGGAGGGACAGTGTGGCAGAAGGAAGCCCCTAGAGAGTAGTCATCGTCATTGTCTTGGGTGTATATCTCTATCCTATCTGGTTCCCAATAACTACACAGAGATCAAATTTATTTTAAAGCCTCACCTCAGTATCTGGACAGTCTAATGATTTATATTAACTCCTCAGCTAATCTGGGCACCTCCTAGCCACATTTCCATGATCTTTTGAAAGACCCCCGTAGGGAGACCCCCACTCGAGTCTCGAGAGAATGTACACCCAAGGAAACACGACAGACCATCTTGATGCAAACACATGAGGCAGTTTAATATCAGAGCTCCAGGCCCACACATATCTCCCACAGGAGACAGAGGTGTCCACCACGAGGCTCAGGAGTTAGGGGTTTATATAGGGACTAGATCTTGGGGAACAAAGTAATTGGTGTGGCTATACAGGATTGGCTAATTCAAACATCAACTATAGTATGTGCTGATCAGAGCACAGGGGAATTCCTAAGGGTGGTGCTAATCTGAGTGACCTGCTAGTTATGTCTAACAGCTTGGTTTTTGTTCAGGCCTTGTCCAGATATGTCCTTGGCTTGACCCACTATGGCTCTTTCAAGCTTGTAATTTAGCTAGCACAGGCCTCAATTTTGATTTTTCCCTTTCCCTTTTATTATTTTATTATAATAAAATTTATTGTTATTATTTTATTTTTATTGGTCTGGCTCTTGGGAATCTAGGTGTGTTTCCATGGACTTCCTCCAGACCCCCTCCTCATGGCTTCAAAACCCAACTCATCCTCCCCCTCTCTCTTTCCCCTGGCTGGCAGAAGTCCCGCCCACCCTACTCTCTCTCTGCCAAGCCATTGGGTGATCAGCATTTATTGACAAGGCAGAGAATTGTTAGCCAGCTGGGTGCGTGCCTTTAATCCCAGCACTTGGGAGGCAGAGGCAGGCAGATTTCTGAGTTCAAGGACAGCCTGGTCTAGAGTGAGTTCCAGGACAGTCTGGGCTATACAGAGAAACCCTGTTTCGAAAAAAACCAAAAAAAAAAAAAAAAAAAAGAATTGTTTATGAAAACTTGAGACAGGAGATTCTTGGTATAAGCAGCCCAATGCCGTGTCCGGACTGAAACAAGATATGAGGGCAGACAATCATCGTTTGAATACACAAGAATAATCTTTTTTTTTTTTTTTTTTTTTTTTGGTTTTCCGAAACAGGGTTTCTCTGTATAGCTCTGGCTGTCCTGGAACTCACTCTGTAGACCAGGCTGGCCTCGAACTCAGAAATCCGCCTGCCTCTGCCTCCCAAGTGCTGGGATTATAGGCGTGCGCCACCACCGCCCGGCTAAGAATAATCTTTACATAGTGCACAACATAAGTCTACACTACTCCAACAATGGCCGTCTACCAATGCAAAGTCCAAGAATCCATTAGTTGTATAGTCCATGGCGCTGGATGTCTCAGCTGGTCTTCAGGGTATGCCGACATCCTGAAGTAGGCTCCAATGCCGTGAAGAAACGGACTTGCCAGTGAGAGTGAGGGCAAGCAGGCAAAGAGCAAACACGTCTTTTTTTCATGTCCTTTGAATAGGCTGCCAGCAAAAGGTGTGGCCGAAATTTAAGGTGGTTCTCCCCACCTCACATTATCCAATCAAGGAAAGTCCCTGACAGGTATACTCAGCAGCCTGGATTTTAGCTAACTCCATATGTAGTCATGTTGACAACCGAGAACAGCCATCAAGAAAGGGAAAGTGGCTGTCCTCTAACCTCCACACGTGCACCGTGACACACACACCCAGACACACACACAATAAAATAAATAAATGTAATTTTTTGTTTGTCTGTTTTTC
The DNA here is from genome assembly GCA_019843855.1 of Hylomyscus alleni. Lineage (NCBI taxonomy): Eukaryota > Metazoa > Chordata > Mammalia > Rodentia > Muridae > Hylomyscus > Hylomyscus alleni. The sequence goes on along the minus strand of JADRCC010241194.1, from coordinate 6,373 downwards.
TGTAGCTCTGGTTGGTCTGGAACTCATTACGTAGACCAGCCTGGTGTCAATCTCATAGAGATTCTTGTACTTCTACATTTCAAGTGTTAGGATGTAAAGAACACATAGCCTCAGAGAGCATTTTTCCCAAAGCTGTGGAAATTGCTAGCTTTGGGTCACACCAAGGCTGAGCTTCCTGCGGCTATCTATAGTAAAGAAAACCAAGCCTTAGAGAATGGACAAGAATGATAAAAAATGCACACCCACTTCCTTGAGCCCGCAGCCAGGCAACGCTATAGACCTGCCTGAGGCCATAGATAGCTAGAAAACCAGGCCACAGAGAATGCATGTGGCTGGGCAGTGGCGGCACACACCTTTAATTCCAGCACTTGGGAGGCAGAGGCAGAGGTAGGTGGATTTCTGAGTTCAAGACCAGCCTGGTCTACAGAGTGAGACCAGGACAGCCAGGGCTACACAGAGAAACCCTGTCTCGAAAACCAAAAGAGAGAGGGGGAGGTGGGGCAGGGGAGAGAGAGAGAGAGATAAAGTGTGCAAGAGGTAAAGAAGTGCATGAAATAATATGTGGAATGCCCTAGTTGTAATTGGCTGAATTTAGCTTAAAAACTCTGGTCTGGCATGGCAAAATCGCTCACCTCCAAGAGCCCGTCAGAGATGCTTTGTGTGGAGAAACCCACGCGGATGCGGACATCCGCTGCTTAGACAACAAAAGCAAGCAAGTGGCAGCTCAGCTCCAGAGGATCCCGAGCAAGGAGCTTAGAGTCGCACCTCACCTGCGTGTCACTATCGCGAGCTAGGGATACTGCCAGACTGGAAAGGTTAGTGGGAGAGTGTTTGTGTGAACGAATGAATGCGGGCCCGTTTTACCATTTTTATTTATGAATAAATAAAAGTACTAGAACCTTTCCACCGGGTTTTGAGGAATTTGTTTCCTCCACACTTTATGGCCCGAATCTCTACATAGGATTAAAGACATGTGCCACCACATTTGGCCAAATATAATTAAAAGAAGAAAAAAATGCTGGTCGGTGGTGACGCACACTTATAATCCCAGCACTTGGGAGGCAGAGGCAGGTGGATTTCTGAGTTCGAGGCCAGCCTGGTCTACAGAGTGAGTCCCAGGACAGCCAGGGCTACACAGAGAAACCTGTCTCGGAAAAACAAAAAACAAAAGAAGAAGAAGAAGAAGAAGAAGAAGAAGAAGAAGAAGAAGAAGAAGAAGAAGAAGAAGAAGAAGAAGAAGAAGAAAATAGGAGCTGAAGAGATGGCTCAGTAATTTAGAGCACTTGTTTGCTGGCTCCTTGCCGGCAGGTCCAGGCGAGAGGAGAGAGGTCTTGTCCAGCTGGGGCCAGGGTCTCTCTGGGGGCTGAACGGGATGGCTAGTGTCGATGGCCCAAAAGGAACACACCAAGCCGGGAGTCTTGTTGAAGCAGGAACTCAACTTTAAGGAACTCATCAGCCTCTCTCTTATATAAGTTTGGAACTTAGGGAGGGGGGATTTTTGGTGGGGTAAGATGATGTGGGATGCGGGGAAGTAGCTGACAGGGCCAATGACAAAGCTATACAGAGGCAGTGCCAAACAGGTCTTTTTGAGTCACCGCATACAGAAGTGACTGGGACAGGTCTCAAAACTCCAGCCAAGCTTAGGATCTTCCACAAGGGCGCAGAAACTCCAGCCAGGCTCAGGTTTGTCCTCAAGGCCCGAACCAGGGCCAAAATGGGGCCCAACACTTGTTTGTTTGCAAAATGTTCTTCACACCATGTAAAGTTTACCCTTGCATTATCTCGGCTGCCGATTTCTCTATCCCACTACCTGGTTTCCATCTGGACATGGCTTTGTTATGCTTATTCTTAGATGATCATGTCCCAAGTTTGTTTAAATATTGCTCCTCATTCATTCTCAGCTTTGCCAATAAAAGTCCAGGAGCCAATACAGAGCTTTAGAGAGAATAAGGTGGGACTTCCGATTCTAGGAGGGGTGGAGAAAGAGACAGGAAGGAAGGAGGGGAGCCATGAGGACAGGACCCGGAAGCCTCAGGAGAAGAGAGCTGGCAAGAAGGGACGGAAAAACTGCAAGTAATATGGGAAGGTTGTGTGGGAGGAAGGCTGGCCGCCTTGGAGGGTTAGAATGGAGTAATCGGTGCTCAGTATTTGGCTCAAGATAATTAAACATTTTTTTAATTTAAAATTTTAAATTTTAAAAATAAAAAAGTAAAATAAATAAATGTAATAATCACTCAACACTTCTCGCCTTTGTAGAGGGCCTGGATTCTGTTCCCAGCACCCACATGGCGGCTCACAACCACCTGTGACTTCAGTTCTAGAAAATCCGACTATTTGTTAAGGCCTAGGTAGCTGTTCTCTGTCTAGCCTGCCATTTTGTGCTGTTACTAATGGTATAAGGAAACCTTCTCATGTGTTGTTACTAGGAAACTTTCTTATGCCTAAGTAGGTTGCAGATTCTGTTATGTGCTGTGTTTTGGTGTTCTTGGAATCCAATCACAATAGAGATCAGTTAGAACTGCTTTGTATAGTCAGTCACAATAAGCTTGGACCTGAACCAATCACCCAGCAGCACTTCCTGCACCTGTGTATAAGCTTTTATGGTTTTTCATAAGCTGCCCCTGGGATGGACCCCAACATACGAGTAGCATCTGGGACTGGTGAGATGGTTCAGTGGGTAAGAACACTGACTGTTCTTCCAAAGGTCTTTTTAAAAAATTATTATTTTTTAAAGATTTAGTTATTATTATATGTAAGTACACTGTAGCTGTCTTCAGGCACACCAAAAGAGGGCGTCAAATCTCATTATTACAGGTGGTTGTGAGCCACCATGTGGTTGCTGGGATTTGAACTCAGGACCTTCGGAAAAGTAGTCAGTGCTCTTAACTACTGAGCCATCTCTCCAGCCCTCTTCCAAAGGTCCAAAGGTTCAAATCCCAGCAACCACATAGTGGCTCACAACCACCCATAATGAGATCTGACGCCCTCTTCTGGTGCATCTGAAGACAGCTACAGTGTACTTATGTATAATAATAAATAAATCTTTTTTAAAAAGTGAGAGACACCTGTACCAATATAAGAAGTCATTTGGAGTAAGACTTCCATTTGAGTAGGGGTCGAGGATAGTTTTAACTCCTGAGACTTCCCTGGGAATTGTCATCCTACCTGGCAGGAAGAGCCATGTACATGGGTAACTGACATCCTGGTTGGCAAGTAAGGCATGAATGTTAGGCAAGGCAAGTCCCCGCCACAGCTGAGTACCCCGACCAATGAGAGCAGGATACATGTATAACAAAGACATGTTCCTAAGGAAGTCCCTTAGTCCTAAATCCTGATGGGTGAAATAACGTGACACACATGTTTGTGGATTTCAGGCTTAAAAGCTCTGTAGGAAGCCAGGCAGTGGCGGCACACGCCTTTAATCCCAGCACTTGGGAGGCAGAGACAGGCAGATTTCTGAGTTCGAGGCCAGCCTGGTCTACAGAGTGAGTTCCAGGACAGCCAGGGCTATATAGAGAAACCCTGTCTCGAAAAAAACAAAAAACAAAAAAACTCCAAAAACCAAAAAAAACCAGACAGTTAAGTAAGCAAGCATCACTAACGTTAGTACTTCCTCCTGTTTTCTCGAGATGACTGCAGAGGCAACCTCGGGAGCCAGGAGAACCAGTTTCTGTGTTCCAAGAAAAAAACAAAACAAAAACAACGAAAAAAAAAACCTTTAGGTTCATCATAAACTCAGCCATAATCTAAACCAAGACTAACAAAGAGAAACTAAAAATTACCATAAGAGTGAACATGGTAAAAGCCAGGAGGGCCTGAAGCACGTGTGCTTCCTAGGATCTGCACAGGGATCCACAGTATCGTTACCACAGAGCCTTACCAAGTGGACAGGGATCTTCAAGGGCCTTGCCATAAAGAGCTTCCTTAAAACACTCATGAGTCCTTCCCAGAAGTTACTGCATGGCTTCTGACACACCTCCGCGCCCAGTCCATCCCCAGTGTGCAAACGAGAGAGAACCCGAACTGAGAGCAACTATGAGGCCGCGCGGGCTGCCGCTCTCTGCCCCCCTCTAGTGTTCGTTTGGTAGAAGTATGTGGGTCTCCTCTGCATCCTCACATCCCCTGCTCTCCTGGCAAACAGGTGAGGACGACAGAGCGCTGTCTCTGGTCCTGAAAACTCTCAGCTAGCGTCCAAACCAAATGCAGAGTCCTGTCCAAAGCAGGGTCGCCTTCCAGGACTTTGTTATTGTTGTTCCTTTTAATTTATGAAGGCCCCCAGAGGTTCCTCGGAATATTGCTAGAGTAACAACGGAAACACTATAGGCTGTGCTTCAAGAGAACCGTGGTAGGAAGTGCAACAAAGAGAGCCAAGGAAGATGAGAAAGAAGCTTGCCATCCACCATGGGCTTGGGAAACTCATGGCAACAAAACATACTGGCTGAAAGTGGAGCAGGAGAGATACTGGGAGCCATGGCCTCAACCATGACCTGGTGGAAAATTACTAGCTTACACGTACAGCCCTGAGAGAACATGTGCAGTCTAATAGTAAGAATATTTGTGGGTGTGGAGGGCACTGTGACCCTTGGTTCCAGGAACTGAAGATTGCCACCTGGCCTCCCTTGTTCTGGGCTCTTCCCCCTCCCTTGAAGCTTTCTTCCTCTTGTGCTTATATTGCCATCCCTGAAGGAAAGTTTTTTGGAGCTTGATCAGACAACTGTCTTGCTCTCATTCTTTGTGTCTCTTGTCTCTTTCAGTCTCTCTTTCCCCTGCCCTAGGTTCCTGTTGAACCCCCCAAGGGTCAGGGCAGGGGAACCGGGGTGGAGGGGGAGGGGCTGGGGAGCTGTAGCAGTAGGTCCACAGCATAACAGACAAGCATGACAATATGAGTTGTTTCAGCCTCCTCATGAAAAGCAGATCACCTGGCACTGTTGGTGCACGCCTTTACTCCCAGCACTCCAGAGGCAGAGGCAGGGGGATCTTTGTGAGTTTGAGGTCAGCCTGGTCTACAGAGAGAATTTCAGGACAGCCGGAACTACACAGAGAAACCCTGTCTCAAACAGAGAAAACAAACTGTTACCTTCCCCCTTCACTTCAGCCATTGGACTTCTGGCAGCCTCTGCTTGGAGGCTAACACCTGGGAGCTAAGACAGATGCTCTCTATTGACTGTCAGTTCGTCTTTGAGGAGGCCGCCTGAGTATGCCCATCACCTGAGTGCACTCATCGCCTGAGCACACCCACTGCCCGAGCACACCCACTGCCCGAGCACACCCACTGCCCGAGAACGCCAGCTGCCTGAAGATCTTCTGAACCTGGGGATTTTGGCACCTGAACTTTCTTTGCAGTATAATCTAGAGATTTGGTTTCGGTTTCTCTTGTGACTATAAAAACCCTGGTTTATTCTCAGTAAAGTGGAACCTTGATTGGGACGCAACTTGGCTTCGTGTTTTCTCTTTGCATTTCAAACCCTTTCTTTCAGGTCCTTTGTTCCCTCCTGGCTGAGAGAACCCTGTTTGTGAAACTGCAGACAGTTTCAACAAACAAAACAATCAAACAAAAAGTAGAGTGCAAAGCCAGGCATGATGGTACAAGCCTGTAAGTATGTGAGACACACAAGCAGGTGGATCTCTGTGAATCGGGTTATCCAAGGCCACATAGTGAGACCCTGTCTAAAAGTGGAGCAGAGTAACCTATGTAACCCCAGTTCTGAGGAGGTGGAGACAGGTGGATCCTGGGGCTCTAGTCTATCCTAACCCTTGAGTTCCAGGTCAGTGAGAGACCTTATCTCAAACAACAAGGTAGGGACAGGGAAGGTACTCTGTTACCCATGACAGAGACAATGGCCTGTGTCTGTAATCTCAGCACTGGGAGCTGGAGGGAGAGCCAGGCAGATCCCTGATGCCTGCTGACCAACCAGTCTAGAGGAAATGGTGAGCTCCGGGTTTAGATGAAGGCTATGTCTCAGATTATAAAGTGGAGAGAGACCAAGGAGGACGTATGATGTCCATCTCTGGTTTACACAGCACATGCTTATATGTGAACACACATGTTTACATACACACACATGCATACATACATGGAAACAAAAGGAAAACAAAGGTAGATGGCTCCCGAAGAGTGACAGATGGGGTTGTCTTCTGGCCTCTACATACTTGCGCACATATGTCTGTCCACATGAACACTCTCACACACAAAGCACAAGCCTATAATCCCAGCAGAAGTGAAAGAATTGTAAGTTTCGGACCAGCCTGGGGTACAGAGTCACACAGACTGTGGGTTCATTTTTCCAGGCAAACTGGGTTCCACCCTCAAGCCCAAATTTCAGATTCATTAGCATCTAGTTCACTGTGAGGTCAAGGTAATTCTCTTGTCTCA
>JADRCC010241178.1:0-10492 GCA_019843855.1 Hylomyscus alleni | reverse complement strand
GGGTGGGGGGAGTGCTGGTGTGGGCTTTTGAAAGCTCAAAGCCCACAGACACCTTCTCCACAAGGCCACACCTCCTAATCCTTCCTTAACAGTTTACCAACTGGACACCAAACTTTCAAATATATGAGTCTCTGGGGGCCATTCTCTTTCAAACCATCACAGACTTTTAGACAGTCTTACCTTCCCTTTCATGTGGTTTCTATAAAAAATAGTGCATGAACTGAGGACTTAGCCTAGCAATGTATGAAGCCCTAAGGTCAATCCCTAGCACTGCACCTCTGTTCCCTGGACATACGCACAGCTCTCAAGGAAGACATTGGTATACTGAACTGGAAATCCACATGTAGCTGGATAGCATGGCTGGAGAAGACCTAACAGAAATGGTCACACTGAAGACTTCAGCTGTTATCCCTACCTTCTAATACTATCCCCTGGGAGCTGGGATTTTAGCATGAATTTGGGGAAGCCACAGTGTGAGGGAAGAAAAGGAGGTGCAATTGTGTGGATAGAGTAACAGGCCCAGAGGCAAACAAGCGAAATGCATGCAGTGTTGGATAGGTATTTGGCTTTCTCAAAAATGTTCCTAGGAGAATGTTTTAGGTACTTGAATACAGGAATTAAGTGCAACAGGGGAGAAACCTGGACTGACATCAGATAAATCTGTGCAGTCATAAATGAGGCTAAAATCATTCAGGAGAAACCATTTACCCAAAATAAGCTAAGAGCACGCTCTGACTAATCAGAAGCATATCAGATGGAATAATGCTCCAAGGAGCCATTGTGCTCCCAGACTCAGCTGCTCTGGACGGCTATACGGGAGGACCAAGAGCACACCAGCACCACTTATTCTAGTCCAGCATTGGTCAGTGCTCTCCATCATGCTATAGAAATAAAGGTCTCTGCAGCCTCAACACGTTACTCTCACACAGACAAGCTCAGACTCAGCCCTGAGTAACTTCAGGGCTTCGGTCCATAGCCCAGTTTTCTGCTGAGACCTTAGAGGTGTGGGGTGGCCATGGGACAGACCACACCTACCTTCCCAAACTGCTAGTGGGGCAAATGGCATCTGGTAGGCATTAGTGCCAACCTGTACGCCTGGTGACTGCTTGGCTGGCCAACGATCGCTCGGAAGCCCCTGGAAACCTTAAGAGTAACTGTTTACTATCCTTCCTGAACCTGTCTGTTTGAACAGTTGCCCAGTAGAAGCGGCAGTACCTTTCCTGTACCGCTACCGTGCAGCTAAGCCTGGGGAAGGTGGGTAGACATCTAACGCAGTCTTGGAATAAGGATGCAACTTTATACTGAATTCGGGGAAACAGGACATGCTATTTCCTTTATCATGTGAAGTTTATCATTCACTCTTTCATATTCTCTTAAGTATTATCCAACCAGCTGTTCAAATTTACCTTACTGCAACAGAAAATCCTTTAAGTATATATTTTAAAAGTTCACCACCTGTTGTCATCACAACAAACATTTATTGGATGATAAATTGCACATCAGAAGCACACATTCACAGTTGAGCTGAGACCGGTAAGAATCCATCAAAAAACAGTAAAGCTGAAACGTTAAACAGAGGTGCATACAGAAAATTAATTAGGCATCAAAATAACTAGACATGGTAGAATATTCTTAGGTGTCCATATAAATGAATAATGTTGTATCCTCTCTCTAAACTGGACTTGTAGACAAGGATCTCAATTTGAAGAGACAAAACATCTGTAGTTAGACAGGTCTTGGAAAGATAGGTAATAGCCATTTTATATCACATAAATAGTTCTAATATACAAGACTAAACCAGTTAAATATACACTTAATAAACATCGTTACCTTTTTAACAAATAGTCAAAGTAAAAGCAGTTTCCTACTGAGATCCCCTTAGGAAACATTTCACATAGGTTCTTTTTTATAAAAAGCTGTAACCTACACCTCCCTTTGTTTACAGTAAATTACAGATTAAAGCAAAACCTTTATTTTTAAATTGTTTGACATCTTATATTACAGACACCAGAACAGTGCTACTTAATTTTATGGAACTTTAGGCTTCAAAGACAAAAATGTCCTTTAACTGCCTGAGCTACTGTGCTGGCTGTTTTCAGTGTTATAGAGATATATGGACAAATTATTTGTAGCAGCACAAAACTAGTTTGTGTTCTACTCCTTCAACAACAAAATCTAACATCTCTTAAATACAAAGTGCAAGTACTAGCTAGCATCTAAATCCCCTGGAAAATGCTGCTGGCATCAGTGATGACAGTCTAACAGGAACTGGTACCCCACAGTCATGTAAGGAACAGTTATTCACATTTTTATTATGGCATCAAAAAATCCACAAAGTTTTGAGTTCACATCTTCAGTACCAAGTCACCATACTTCATAACATCAACATTCCTTGTACAACATGTAGTTAGCTAACCATTCACAGCAACAGGCTCTTACATTCCACTTTATATCCCTGTATTGACTGTATCCAGTATTTGTTATTAGCACCTACATGATTTGTTAATACCATGGGTTGAGAGCAATCATGTGGAATCTACCTACTTGGCAATGTTATGAGGAGGATGAAAAGGCCATTATCATAAAGGTAGCCCAAATACCACAGCTTTTTCTTCAACTCCTTAGAGGCAGAATGGCTTGAAAATAACATACAACCAATGTTTTTAGGAACAAGCACACAATAAGGAAATAACTAAAAATATTTCACAGTATCTGACATATAGTTTTTCATTTTTTCTGCATACCAATCACCAATACTATTATACCAAGGCTTATTTAACTACTCTCACATATAGTAATGGTCTTTGTTAAAGTCCTCTTTTTTTTTTTTCTAATCTTTTGTGAGTGGTCTTTCAAAATCTGGAGAATGCAGAAAACCACAAACACTGAGAGGTAAATTATGAATTTCATGTTAAGATGTACAGCAGGGCAGGGCAGTGGTGTCACATGCCTTTAATCCCAGCGACTCAAGGCAGAGGCAGATGGATCTCTGAGTTGAGGCTAGCCTGGTCTACAGAGCCAGGACAGCCAGATCTCCACAGAAAAACCTTTTTCGAAAAACAAAACAAAAGAAGATGACCAACAGGACCAGCAGCATAAACTCATCTTCTTTGGTATTTCCTTAGAAGCAAAAACAAATTAAAAAGGTGACAACTTCCAACCTTTCTATCAACCATTTTGTCCAAGTCCCTCCTGACATAATTTTCATTTCTTTCGGTACCAACTCTCTTGAGTAAGAGCCTCTTTTCCAGTTTTACTTCCCGTCCTTCAACTCTTCAGTCTTCACTCAAACATTAGAGCCTATGAGGCACCATAGAAGTTCCTCCCTTGAGAAGCAACAGACTGTAGGAAGCTAATGCTCTTATTGTTGTCTAACAACCTTATATCCCAGGGTTAGGCGAAAACTGGAGACTACCTTTCTATATAACCCTAAGCATCTCTGACAGAGGGCTGAAGAGACCTGAAGGCCATTAAGACCGCCAACTTCCCAACAGAATGATGCTTTACATCTGAAATGTGGAGAAACCAGCCAGATCTGACTTTGACATACAGGGCATACAGTCTCAACTGTGGATCCGCTGAGACAGCGACCTCTAGGAGAGGGCGACAGCCAGGAAAGGGGCGACAAACATGAGGCAAGGCTGTCGGCATCAGCAACAGCGATCTTCCTGTCTCTAGTAAGTATTAAGAACGTAGTTGCTGGCACGGCTGGTGTCTTTGTACATGAGGTTTTCCATCTGCACGTCTGTAGAGGAGACACTGCCCTGTTACTACACTGCAGCCACTGGTCTTCACAAGGGCTTTATTTTTGTTCATGAAATTTCCCAGCAGTAATTCTATTTTAGTAAATACTGTGTTTTTATAGTTCATTTAAACAGAATAAAACCATCCTTGCATACTAACCAAAAGACCATATAGATAGTTTTACTAATAGGCATATAATCCATTCTGCTGTAAAGTGTAGTTCTATATGAATGTACACTTACCACATTCTTGGTTCTTTTAATAACCACACTGTATGACAATATTTTGTTCTAATATTTATCTGTAATACCAGTACCTAAAGGCATATATTTATCAATTATTTTGGTTAAAAACTCAACAATGCTATATGTATTTTTCTTTGGAGATGGAGAAGAAAAGTTATAATTTATTTATTTTATGTGTATGAGTACTTTAGATGCACCAGAAGAGGGCATCAGATCCCATTACAGATGGTTACGAGCCACCATGTGGTTGCTGGGAATTGAACTCAGGACCTCTGGTAGGAAAAGTTATAATTTAATGAAAAAAATCTGATTTAATATATTGACAAGGAATTCAAGCATGAAGCCAGAAAGTCTTGTGTTGCTTCTCCAGAGCAATGAAATAAAGCTCTGGGTAAAACCGGACCTGACGGGCTCGGGCGGCAAGCTCCCGGGCAGCCTCCCAAAGGGCTGTCTCTCCCTTCCCTCTCCCCTCCCTCTCCCTGCTTCTTTGTCTCTTGGTAGGATTAACACGTGGCACAAACACCAACAGGTAGTGATGCAGTGTCACTGAATTTCACTGTCAGCCTCGCTGCAATGGAATACTTTATGTGCTTAGCCAAAGACTGACTTTACCCTTTGAAAGCTTCAGTTCTTCTATAAAACAGGACAGTCCCTTCTCTCAGATTTTTTTTGAAGATAAAACAAAATAATATAACCATAGTATTTAGCATGTTCTCTAAGTATTCATAATCAGCCTGGAGTGTGCTTCCGCGGGGACCTGGAGGCCAGCCCCCTTAGAAAGGAACAAGTACTCCCTGCAAAGTCTAACCTCTACAGACTGTCAGGACCTGTCGCTGCCATCAAGTCTGCAAGTGGGAAATCATGAATGTTGTTATCAAGCTGTTGACCAGCTGGACATGGTGGTATATGCCAGTAATCCTAGCACGTGGGAGATGAGTACAGGAAAATGATGCTGCTGAGGCCAGGCTGGGCTACACAGGCTCTCTCCTCTGTCTCCCTGGTTCCCCACACATACTTTAAAAAAGTTGGCAAATTTGGTAACTTTATATGGAGTCCCAAACTAGAAATTCACATTTTAAAAAACTCCAAACATTACACTGAAATAGCTTTAACAAGAAAAGCATAGAAACAAATATAAAAACATTCATTTTCCTAGATATATCGTGTAATAGAACTGGCAAAAAATAAATTTCCTCTTCCTAAAATATTCTTAGAAATCACATTTTTAAAGAAAGAAGTGTAAAACAATCTTCATCTTAACAAAAACGGAATTATTTTGGTTTTTTAAACAAGTCCGTCTATATAGCCTTGGTTTGACTAGAACTCACTATGTAGACCAGGTTGGTTTTTATATCATAGAAATCCTCCTGTCTCTGCTGCCTGAGTGCTGAGATTAAAGATATGAGCCTCCATACCCAGCAGTCAAAAACTGAATTTTAAAGTTTTATGTTTCCCTGGCTCATATAAATGGAATTTGATCACTAAATGAATTCAAATCCTGGCTTCACATACTATCTATGTAACACTGATTTATATGCTCAGATGTAAGCAGATGTACTATGTAATACTGGACATTCCATGGAATGTGTGTAAAGTGCTTGCCTAGCTCAGTGCCCTGTGCACAGCAGTGTTTATCATCAACAGACACCGAAAGCCCAACAGAAGCAAAAGCTTGTATTTACTTGCTGTTTCTCCTATGGGTTCGTTTATGAGTGATGAGCTGCATATTCACTCTGAAGCTCTTCCCACACACTGTGCATTTAAAAGGCTCCTCTCTTCTGTGGCTCTTCTCATGGGATGCAAGTTCTGACTCTGAAGCAAAAGTTTTTGTACATGTTTTGCACTTATGAGGTTTTTCCAGGTCGTGAATGGTTTGGTGAGAGACAAGCTCAGAGAAACAAGGAAAAGTCATGTCACAGTCAAGACACTGTAAGGGTTTGAATCTGGAGAATGAAAAAAAGTCCTCATCATCAATACTGCAAAGTTTAGAGTCCTCCTTATGGTCTTTCTCAGGAAGAGTAGGGTCTGAGGGCTGCTCCAAGGTCTTCATACACTGTGTATGCTGGGATGGTGTGTCTGATGAGCCTCTTTCTTCAGGCAAAGCCAGATTTGTTTCCTGATCGTGGTCAGCACATTCATAAGACTTATCAGTATGACTCTTCTGATGTTCTGCCAATCCTGGGAGCCACATAAAACCTTTCCCACATACACTACATGTGTATGGTTTCTCCTTTAAATGGCTATTCATGTGCCGGGACAGGTGTGACTGCTGTCGGAAGCTGGCAGCACACTTAGTACACTTGTAAGGCTTCTCACCAGTGTGGATTCGCTTGTGTGTCCTCAGGTTGGTTCTGTGACTAAAGGTCTTCTCACAGGTACTACATTTATACTTTTTCTCTCTTGAATGAATTTTCTGATGCAAAACAAGGTATGTATTATCACTGAAGCTTTGGTCACAGTCAGGACACTTGTACACATTTTTGGTTTCTTCCCAAGGAACTTCAATAATATCTGAAAGTGTTTTGACTCCTAAACATTGAGATAACTCTACTAATGGGGTTTGGTTGTCAATGGTAACCAAGAGGCTTATAAGCTTGGTCTTGCAAGTCAAAGTTCCACCTGACATTTTGCTTTCTTGTATTTCAACATCCTCCTCAGATTGTTCAGAGCAGTGGACAAGGGGTGCAGCAATGGAGTACTTTTCTAGGGACAGCTCTTCAAGTTCCACAGGCTCTAGGCTCAACTTCTGACTGGTCTCAGTCTGGTCTTCTCCTCCTGTTCATAAAAACAAAACAGACACCACCTTTAAGTGACACTAGAGAAAAAACATGTTAAAGTAGTTACACAGAAGACCAGGAAACTGAACGCTAATACATAAACAAAATTAGGAGCCAACAGGCTCTCTAGATTTCCCCAATTCAAAGTCTATCCATGTGGGTGCACTACAAGGTTCTAGGTCAATCTGCACGAAGGAATGGAGACTGTCTCTAAAATAGGCTTCAGTGGGATAGGTACTAAGGACCTTGGTAGGCAGTACCTAGAAATATAGTTTTTCTGCTTCTTCTACTTAGGTCTTAGGAATTTTTCATTATTTCAAGTGAAAGTTGAATAATCAAAACTGGAGTAGAAATTAGACATATTTATCTGAAAAGAGAAAACAACTTTAATAAACAAAATATCAAAAATAGTTCTATATCCCTAGGAGGTCTCTAGAATTCCATCTTGTAGTTCATAAGCGGTGTTTGGCAGAAGCCATGGCCTCTGCCCTGGTAAGATGCCCTGGTAGTTGTCAAAAAATGGTGGGTTCTGTCAAGATGGCACAACATCTCGGCCAGCAGCGGGCACCAGGGCTCATCCACAGAGGCTCATCTCCTTTCCTACCTCAGCAAGAGCTTGATGGAGACTCTTTTACTGCCTCAGCCTACTGCCTTCATGAAAAGCTGTCCACGGTGGTAATACCTACTTTCCTACCTCGGCCTACTGCTTTCATGAAACACCACTGTAGGGGCTGTCTCACAGGGGGTGTCCACAGTGGCAGCACCTCCTCTCTAGCCCTCAAGTTCAGAACTTGAACCAATCCTCATTCTAGCAATCTCTGCCCCAAGAAGCTCCACCCCCTCAGAAATCCTATACAAGCCTTGCCCCCTTGTCAAGTTCCCTGCCATCTACTCCCAGAAACAAGGAGGAGCCATCCCTGGATTCGTCCCTCTATACCCTGGACTCTCCAATAAACTTCTTTTATGATACTTTCTGCCTGGTGTGATTCTTTCATCAGAAGAAGTCAAGAAGACAAGAAGCAATGAAGAGGCACAGAGCAGGCCTGAGCTCCTGAGCTCGGCTGGGGATCCCCTCCCCTGAGAGCTACAACCCCTCTGCTGAGGAGGCTTCCTCTCAGAGCTGTGTGGTTCCCATGTCTCAGGATGCCCTTCCATTTGGATATCTTTTCCTCTCAGAGCTGTATGGTTCCTGGCTTCCAAGTCCCAGGATACTCTTCCTCTGAACAGAAACATTTTTACATGCTTCACGGAAAAATGATCATAATTGAGCAGCTGTGTATGTATAGACTGCAGGCAAATACTGTCTTGAGGATGGCTGACAAAGCCTAACCTAGTATAAACAACTCCTTTTAAATATTTTTCCAAATATAGCCATCCCTAAATACCCATAGGTGTATGGCTGCAGATTCACTTAATTGCAAGTTGAAAATTTTATCTTTTTTTAAATCACATCTATAGAGGCTGGAGAGATGGCTTGGCTGTTAAGAGTACCAGCTATTCTTCCAGAGGATCTTGGTTCAATTCCCAACAGCATGGCAATTCACAATCTTTTGCAACTTTAGTTCCATGGGACCCAACCCGCTCTTCTGACCTCCTAGGGCACCAGGCTTACACATGGTGCACAGATATATATCAGGAAAATATGCATTTACACAATAAATCTTTAAAAAATGAGGCCAGGCAGTGGTGGCGCACACCTTTAATCCCAGCACTTGGGAGGCAGAGGCAGGAGGATTTCTGAGTTCGAGGTCGGATTTCTGAGTTCAAGGCCAGCCTGGTCTATAGAGGGAGTTCCAGGACAGCCACAGCTATATGGAGAAACCCTGTCTCCAAAAACAAAACAAAACAAAACAAAACAAAACAAAACAAAAAAAAAAAAAAAAGAAAAAGATGTCCTTTTAAGCCGGGTGGTGCACACCTTTAATCCCAGCACTTGGGAGTCAGAGGCAGGCGGATTTCTGAGTTCGAGGCCAGCCTGGATAACAGAGTGAGTTCCAGGACAGCCAGGGCTACTCAGAGAAACCCTGTCTCGAAAAAACAAACAAACAAAAAACCAAAACAAAACAAAAAACAACAACAAAAAATGAGATAAAAAATATAAAATTATCAATGTCAAATTTTGTCAGGCATGTAAAGAACAGTAATCACAACTCATATAACAAGAAGAAAAGTCAATCAATATAAATAGACCCAGAAATGACACATATATTTAAAATTAGTGTATCCATATGCCTATAATCCTAGCACTGGGGAGGCAGAGATGGTAGATCTGTGTGGTTTCAAGGCTAGCCTAGTCTACATAGGGAGTTCCAGGACAGCCAAGACTATATAAACCTTGTCTCATAAAACCAAATAAATAAAATCAGCAAAGAAAGTAGCAAAAGAGCTATTATATACTATATATCTATAAATTTGTCATATTATTCATACTATAATATGTTTATAAGCATGTGCTTGGTTACTGTTGTCTACACTGGATCCTATGCAGGTGTAGTGGCTGCGGGTTCCCTGGTGGAGAGTTCTTCCAAAGGTCAGTAGGTGACACTGAGGCTGATAAGGGCAGCAGGAAAGAGCCAGGTGGACAAGGGTCAGCATCAGGAAGCAGAGTGCTGAGGGAGTAGAAGTGGGATGGGGGAAGGGCTCCTGCAGGCAGGCCGGCAGGCCACTGGAAGATAAGACGATAGTTAAAGTCATCTACCACCATCTCAGCCGAGGGCAGCCACTGGGACGCTGGGTCGCAAAGAAACGGAGACGGGCTAGAAGGATACGCTAAGAAAGTTGGCAAGAAAGAACCAAGGGGATCCTGGGTTGTTAAGTATAAATACACACACACACACACACACACACACACACACACACACACATTCAAGAAAATAGAGAACATGAACATGGCAGAAGTGGAAAATATAAGCCATGAATTATGAAAAGTAGTTTAGATGTCTGGCAGGCATGGCGATACTGCACATGGTTACCCCTAAGTTAGAAAGGCAGAATACCCCCTTAAGAGAAAATCAGTTCCCAACCTTTAACAACTGACAGTATCTATGCTAATGAAGCTTCCGGAGTAAAGTTAATTTGACTCCAACAATTATTTAAGGAAATTACAATGTATTGGCACATATGTGAAACCATGGCCACCGTTGTAGACTGGGTTTCTTTTAAGAAATCATTTCAGGCCGGGCGGTGGTGGCGCACGCCTTTAATCCCAGCACTTGGGAGGCAGAGGCAGGCGGATTTCTGAGTTCGAGGCCAGCCTGGTCTACAGAGTGAGTTCCAGGACAGCCAGGGCTATACAGAGAAACCCTGTCTCGAAAAACCAAAAAAAAAAAAAAAAAAAAAGAAATCATTTCAGGGCTGGGAAGATAGCTCGGCATATAAAATGTTTACAGTGTAAGCTAAGAACAGAATTTGGATGCCTAGCACCCAGGTAGATGTGGTGCCCCACCGGTTATCCCAACAGTCAGGATGTGGAGACTGGGGATCTCAGGGCAAGCTAACTAGACTTCAGTAAGTAGCATGGAAAATGAATGGGAAAGTCACCTGATTATCACTGCTGGCCTGCACACACCCATGCATATGCACTGGCACGCATGCTCACAAAAGGAAAAACATCATCTGACTCCGGAACTTGTTCTCAAATACAAGTTCTTGCTCTAGCCATAAAAATTCACACACACATATATATATACACACTATATACATATACATACATATATATATATATAT
>JADRCC010241167.1:0-11370 GCA_019843855.1 Hylomyscus alleni | reverse complement strand
AAAAAAAAAAAGAACATGAATTTGAAAGATAGCCAGGAGAGGTATATGGGAAGACTAGAGGAAGTGAAGGGAAGGGATAAGTGATGTAATTATGTTGTAACCTAGACAATAAAAGGAAACACACTGTAGATGGAATAGGAGGAGAAAGGGGCTACAACACAAAACAGATGCTACCAGTAAGATACACAACCCTAGTGAAAAATAGCTAGGGGGGGATGTAGCAGGGAATATTAAAACGAGAAATAATCCTGCAATCTGTACCCGCTGGCCACATCACTATGTCCTGGCGGACTCCTGCTATTTTCTCCCAGCTAGCAAGATCATGTTACTTACATGCAAAGCTCAACTCACCCCACAATCAGTCATCTAGCGCCTAGTTACCCACTAGAAACATGACTCTTAAGGCTTAATTATCCAATCAGGTTTATATTTCAATAAGATCACAATTTCCAAGATGCCAATACAATAATTTCAGAGCCAAATGATAAAGATAATGTTTTAACCCAATGATTCTAACCTTGTGAAAACCTTAACTACCTGTTTCTGTTTAAAACCACACGGGATCTGGATTGTCCTCTTCCCCTGCCTCCATCATGATTTCTCTTTGCTTCTTCCCTCCTGCTCTCTGACCTCTCTCCCTTCTAAACTTCTAACGCCACCTCTTTATTCCTGTTCAATCACAGGCCTGTCACTGCCCTACTGTGATTGGACAGAGAAAATGCTGCAACAGGAGGACAAAGAAATATCATAAATATACCCGGAATACAGAATGAAGCAAGGACATCAGTGAAGGACCTCACAACCAAGGTTAGCTAGCTCTGCAGCATAAAGCCCGTGCCTTTCGTGCACTCACCAAACAGCACATAATGAGAAGGATGCCAGGCCTCTCTGTCTTCTCCAAACCCTTAACCTCAGTCTAATCATGAAAAAAAACATCAGAAAGATCCAAGCTGAGGGATGGTTGTGTGAATTTGAAGTGACCCCACAGGCTCAAGTTGTGAATGTGTGTTCCTCAGCTACTCGCTGTTTGGGAGGATTCTGTATAGTCCTTAGCAGGTGATGTCCAGCTGGCAGAAGTAGATCCCTAAGGGTGAGCCTTTGAATTGAGGTCCTGTTTTGACAGTCCTTCGGCCTCCCCTCTTCCACAATGTTCCAAGGACCTCAGAGTGAGGGACGTGGATGTCTCATTTAGAGCAGAGCGTGCTAGTTAGAAAGACAAGGAAGTGCACTCACAGTGACTTCAGCTTTTAGAAACTAGAAGAAAAGGAAATGATGACAAAGTCTCTCTCCTCCATGGCTCTCGGTCCACAGTCTCCTTCACATCACTCTCTCGTCATTCATCTGTGGTTTCCATTAGGTTTGCTTTTCCAGTTAGACAAAAATCTTAGGCTTATGTTGAGATCGTATGTTGTTGTCAGATTATTTGAGGACATTCATTTGAAGACAAAAGCAACCCTGAAGCTTATCTTAGCCAGTGCTTCTCCACCCTGTCAGACTCAATACCTGTGTTTGCTTTTGTTATTATTGTTTTAACAGATACCTTGCAATGGTATCTTGTTATCCTAAAGCTGAAATCCTAATATAATATAACCAACTGACACACTATTTCAAATATGTATGGACAAGCCTTACTATCTATATTAAATGGGAGGATATTAGAGAAATATTTTCAAACAAAATAGCGTGGACTCTATACTGAAGATGCTTGAGTACTGCTCTGCTAATACTAGAAGGCAGTCAGACACTCAAGCTCTGCATACATTATCCAGGCCATCACTGCAACAATCCTGGACTGACATGAGCATTAACAAATCGAATTCCTGAAGGACCTTCCTGTTGGCACATCACTTCCTAGATGGTAAAGAACTTTTTGAAAGTCCTGAAGAAAACAAAATTTCTCCCAAGGTGCACCTATTGACTCCTGTAAAACCTTCTGGCTGCATTCCTTGGCAAGATACAAAGAATATGCTGATGTACGTGTATAAAAGGGTTAGACTCTAGGTCAGAAACTCAAAATAAGTTTCACCTCCATTTTCAAGATCTTCAGGGAGACATTCAGAGCTGTGCTAGAGAAATGGCATTGTTTTTACCCACTTGGATGCTGGGCATTTCTAATATCCACCTAATTTGAGGACATTCATTTAAAGACAAAAGCAACCCCTAAGCTTATCTTAGCCAGATATGAGTTGGGTTTCACCAATCATCTTGACAACTAAGACACTAAAATGTACCCAGGACATCAAGTCAGTGTTTGAAAAAGTTGGAGGCTGGGCTCAGCACAAGTACTCTGCTGTGGTTACAGAAGTGGCTAACGGATGAAAGTGATGTAGGAAGGGTGACCATTTCTTCCTTCCATTCCCACCTGCATCCCATCCATTCTTCAGCCCTTGGTGTTCTATGGGCAAATTGGAGCTTTCCTGTTCCCTACCAACATTAAAAACACACCAGAAACTGTTCCAGTGCCCCTACATATTTGACATAATGTGCCAGTTAGTTATATTATATTTGAATTTCAGTTTTAGGATAGTAAGAGACCATTGTAAAACAGAAATTTCTTTAAAAATCAAATCACACACACACACAAAAAAAGTGTTTGCTATGAGCTAAAGTATTAATCCAGGAATTCCCTGTAAATCTGGTTTGGACCCACTCTCTCATTGTGGTCTTCTTACATATTAATTTCAAGTCAAACATGATGAAACACTCATGAATTTGTCCCTAAAACTAGAGAGAAATGTGATTATTTTTCAACCAAGGGTCTCTAAGCATTGGCCTGTAGCCTTTCTTCTACTGCAGAAACAGATGCAAACCTTTGGGTTGGGGGCCAGGAGGGTTGTAGTGTTCTCTGAGTCCTGTGGCTTCATGGTCTTTCATTCAACACAATGTAGTATAAAGGTAGCAAAAGTCCAGGCGGAGAGGGAACGGGAGGTGGTGTGTGGAAGCCAAGCCGCTGAGAGTAGTCCTGCTGGAGCTGCACACCAGTTCAAGACCACCCAAGCCACTTAGAGGCACATTACCTTGCTGACAGTAAAACATTTTGCCTTTGAGAGATTTCGTTCATTGGCCTGTTTTGTAGGGATTTGTCTTGTTTTTATTTTGTTATGCTGGGAATGAAGCCAGAGTTTTCCCTATGCTAAGCAAGTTCTCTAACACTGAGCTCCTTTCACAGCACCATGTTTTTGACATAGTATTAGACAATTAATTTACTTATCTCAGATTGATGGAAATGTTTACCATGAACATGTTTTTCTTACACCAAATACCCTTTGTGTACAATTTATTGTTGGGTGAGATAAAACTATAATGTGTCACAGTTTCTTTCTCTGATTTTTTAGTACTAAATCACAGTCCTTTTGTACAAAAAGAAATTGTTTCCAGGGAAATGTTCTTAGTATTGTATTACCATACTTTGCACTGACAAAATTCCTAAACAACCTGTCAAAACGACAAAAACTTTTTTCAATAGACACTATCAGACAAATAAGACATAGATCAGGTCCCACATAAAGGTTCATTAAAATTATCTAATTTAAGGTTCATGAAGCTATTTCTGAAATAACATTTCATTGTATGAAATGATGTATGCTTTTCAGAGAAATACTGTTGGCATATTTAAAGCCTATCAAAGTTGTGACTCATTAGGGATTTCTGTTAGATGACTCTTAACAAAAAGTCAATTGTACATTTTAAGAAGGATTAATATTCAGTGAACAAATCAAAAGGCATTTTGTTCATCAAAGATTAAGTGCTTTGGAGGTATTAGAGAATAAGAAATCTGATGATTAATTCTCCTTAAAATACTTTTGAACTAAATGTAGAAAAGCACCAGAGTCTTGCTTTTGAACTAGAAAATACATTTCTATATTTATCGATCTCCAAATCAAGACAGAATGCTGTTGTAAGAGTTCTTTCATTTTCTTTTCTTTTCTTTTCCTTTCTTTTCTTGTCTTGTCTTTCCTTTCCTTTTCTTTTATTTTTTTCATGTGCTTCTACTGTTACTTCTGGCACTACACAATACTTATCCTGAAGCAAACACAATATGAGTCAAACCCACATCCATCTCTAAAACAGATTCATCACGTGCTTTCCTAATAGATGGAAGTATCACCTAAGAATTCAAGAGAGATACATTTGGCTACATTGAGCGCTATTTGAGAGGGGGGTGCACTAAGCATTAGAAATAGCAAAGTATGTAGCATGGACCTTTTCCCCAGGAAAATCTGAGAATCCCCCAAGTTAAAATTGTCAGCTTGATACAGTGAGAATAGAGTCGGCTGAGAAGCTTCAAACAAGGAATTGGCCGGATCAGATTGTCTGTGTGTCTATGAGGGACTCTCTTGATTATTATTTGATATGGAAGTGCCCAGCATACAAGGAGCAGCACATTCATCAGATAACTGGTCCAGGTCTGTGTAAAGGGACGAGCTGGCTATGAGCTTGTGAGTGAGCTTAAAGCAGAGGAACCCTGAAGCAGAGTTCCCCAAAGGCTTCTACCTGGAGTTCCTGGTTAAGTTCCTGTCCTGACTTCGCTCCATGATGGATTGCGAGCTGGAAATACAAGCCAAATAAAGGTGTGCATGCCCATGTCGCTTTGGTATTTAGCAGAAAAAAAAAACAGGACAGCATCCCAAACTTTTGTTTCATGGGGTGATTTCATCTAAATTCTGGCCCTCTCCACCTGCAGCTCCATCTTCCACAAGGAAACCTTTCTTCTACTTTTGGTCAGAACTGGTTATCCCACTGCATCTCTGCCTATGTCTACACTGCAGAAGTTCCTCAGTCAGGAGCAGGGAGTCACTTTACTTGTGTAAACTCCTTGATGACATAGAGCCCCGACCACCTGAACTCCTAATATAGTGGTGATCTCCATAAGAATGGCTCCCAGACTCATATATTTGAATCTTGGTCCCTACTAGAACTATTTTGAGAACTATTTGGTAGTATGATCTCAGAGGAATTGTGTCACTGGGAGTGGGCTTTGAGGTTTCAAAAATCTCATGCCAGGTCTAGTCTTTCTTTCTCTGTGACCGTATTTATGGATAAATGTCAGCTTTTAGCTACTGCTCCATCATGATGCCTGCCTGCTGCCAGGCTCCCCTCCATGATAGTCAGGGACTCACTTTGAAACTGTAAATGATCCTCCAACTAAATACTTTCTTTTATAAGCTGCCTTAGTCGTGGTGTCTCTTCACAGCAATAGAACAGTGACTAAGGCAAATGACTATGGCTTCAATGAATTATTCATATGCTGTGGGAATTATGGAAAGAGTGAAGAAAATTAACACCATATCCAGTTTTAAAAGAGTAGAAGCCCTTCTGAGTGTGACTAGTTCTTTGTCAGGGTGCTTTAAAACTGACTGTGTAAGCCTAAGTGCATTCTCACTGAGATCATCTGAGATTAACATTTGTGTTAAGTTAGCATTGATGCAGCAGCACCTATCTACAACTCTTCAACCAATTGAGCCAAGTTCTGAGAAGAGTATGCATAAAATCTTCTGGCCATTTCTCAGTGCTCTGCATGAATGACTGTCTTTTCTACTGAAAAGGACATATGTTTGTCAAATACGGTTTCCACCTTTGATGAAGTCCAAGGGACATTTCAACCTCATACTCTGACCCAAAGGTTGATCTGTTAGCTAGTACTTGACTCTCTCATGGCTTGACAGGATTTTTTTATGTGCCATGCTTGAAGATATTTTACTAATTATTTGAATCTCACCCTGCTGTAAAATGTAAGTATTAGGAAACTGTTAATTATATTAATTAGGCGTGCCTTAAAAAATGTGCTGAGGTACATATAAGCTATGAAATCCCAAACTCAGCTGCCTAGTAATGTGAAACTATCTTTAAAATAACAGGAAGGGAAAGTCCTGTAATCAGCATTTGAAACATAATTTATCTAACCAGAAAATGAATAATCAGAAGTACGTAATTATTATGGATTATCTACCACTAACAATGTAGAGGGCCTGGGGATATGGCTTAGCTGGTAGTCTGCTTGTCTAGTATGCACTAATCCATTAGTTCAGTCCTTGAGCATCAGCCATGCATAAAACTGTCATGGTGAAACATGCCTGCAATATGAGCCAAGAAGGTCAAACATGGAAGGCCATCCTTGACTACATAGCAAGTTCAAAGTTAGCTTGGGCTACATGAGACCTTGTCTCTCAAAAGGAATGAATGAATGAATGAAAAAGAAAATTAATAAAAATCCATGTATCCTTGAAAGTATGTTTAAAAGCTTGTTGCTACACTGTGTTCTATCTGCACATCAGCTCTATCAAACTGCTGTAATAGTATAAGATCAGTTTATGTAGTTTCAGACAACATTGGCCTGAGATAGGATAGGAAAGCAAATAAAGCTAACTGTTTTCCATCTACTTAATTCAGTGACTGCATCTTGATTACCAAGTCAAAGTTAATATAGCATTTCCCTAGAATCTGATTAGCCGGAAGCTCATTTAGTAAAAATATGAAATTCCTTATTGTTGCTATTAAAAATGTGAGTCATTTAATAACAGAAACTCTATTCCACATTCAGAGAAAAAAAAAGTGTGACCTTGCAAAAGAGGAGTTTCCTTGATGAGGAATGAAGACTACACTTACCTGTGGATAGAAGAATAAATGTTTATAGATTGTTGCTAGGGTTTATTCTGGTTTAGTAAATTTGTAGTTGTAGCTTCTCCTCCAATAACCATGTCTTTACTAGCAGTGAGAAGTTAGCCAGGTTTCCAGTGATAGATATGCCCTCCTATACCCTAACACACACACCTGTTACTATCTAAAAACTCACAAGCAAGCCGGGCTGTGGTGGTGCACGCCTTTAATCCCAGCACTTGGGAAGCAGAGGCAGGCAGATTTCTGAGTTCGAGGCCAGCCTAGTCTACAGAGTGAGTTCCAGGATAGCTGGGGCTACAGAGAAACCCTGTCTCGAAAAACAAAAAAACAAAAAAAAAATAAAAATAAAAACTCACAAGCTAGTTACAGGCTAACCCCCCAACATAACACATTTTATTCGTCTTTATAGCAATCTAGTAGTGATTATTTAATTAATTGTTTTATTTATTTACATTTCAAAGGTTGCCCCCCTTTCTAGTCTCCCCTCCCCAGTTTCTTCACCATCTTCCCCCACCCCTCCACCTCTGAGAGGGTACTCCCCTATCTGCCTACCCACCTTCACCTTACCCCTACCAGCATTCCTCTTCCCTGGGGCATCAAGTTTCCAGGGGATTAAGAATATCCTTCCCCACTGAGGACAGACAAGGCAGTCTCCTGATGCACATATGCCCTGGGCCACAAATCAGCCCTTGTATGTTTTTTTTTATTTCTGGTTTACTCTCTGGTAGCTCTGAGGTATCCAGTTAGTTGATCTTGCTGTTCTTCTTATGAGTCAGCAGTCTCCTTCAGCTCCTTCAGCCCTTCCCCTAATTTTTTCCATTGGGGTTCCTAGTCTCAGTCCAGGATAGCCAAGGCACGGTCCCATCCCTCTACTGAAGGCCTATCTATTGGATGTGGTTTCTTCAGGTTCTATCTCCCTTCCATTGGGTCCTGAAAGCCTCTTGCATCCCTGGTGTCTGAAACTTTCTAGTGATCCCCCATCTTACCCTCCATGCCCCACTGCTCCATATGTCTATTCATTATCCTGGCCCTGTGGACTTTTCTCCTGTCTCTTCTCATACATGATCTTCCTGCCCCTCTCATTTTCCCTCTGTACTCCTCCAAACCAGTTCCCTCTGCCCCTCTGTCTCCAATGATTATTTTGTTCCCCCTTTTAAGGGGGATTGAAACATCCGCACTTTGGCCTCCTTTCTTGTTAAGCTTCATATGGTCTGTGAATAGTATCATGGGTATTCTGAGCTTTGGGACTAATATCCATTTATCAGTGAGTACATGCCTTGTATGTCTTTTTGGGTCTGGATTACCTACCTCAGGATGATATTTTCTAGTTCCATCTATTTGCTTGCAAAATTTGTGAAGTCGTTTTTTATCCATTCTTGCATTGAGGGCCATCTGAGTTGTTTCCAACTCCTGGATTAGAAATAAGACTTCTATGAACATATTGGAGCACATGTTTTTGTTATATGTTGGAGCATCTTTTGGATATATGCTCAGTTGTGGTATAGCTAGGTTTTTTTTAGGTAGAACTACTTCCAGTTTTCTAAGGAACTGCCAAACTGATTTTCAAAGTGGTTGTACCAGTTTACAATCCCACCAGAAATGGAAGTCTTTCTCTTTCTCTATATCCTTGACAGCATCTGCAGTCAAGTTTCAATATTCTTTCTTTGTTCTGTGCATCCAGTGTTTTGATTATTATGTAATGGGAAGAATTTCTTTCCTGGTCCAATCTGTTTTATGTTCTACAATCTTCTTGTATGTTTATGGCAATCTCTTCCTTTAGGTTAGGGAAGTTTTCTTCTATGACTTTGTTGAGGATGTTTTCTGGCTCTTTGATTTGGGAAACTTCTCTCTATTCTATTCCTATAATTCTTAGGTTTGGGATGTTTTGTTTTGTTTTGTTTTGTTTTTTATTGTTTTCATTGTGTCCTGAATCTCCTGGATGTTTTGGGTTAGGAGCTTTATGCACTTTGTATTTTCTTTATTGTATCAATATCTTCTATGGTATCTTCTATGCTTGAGATTCTCTCTTCTGTCTCTTGTATTCTGTTGGTGATGCTTCCATCTGTAGTTCCTGATCTCTTTCCTAGGTTTTCTATCTTCAGGGTTGCCTCTTTTTGTGATTTCTTTATCATTTCTATTTCCATTTTTAGATCCTGGATGGTTTTGTTCAATTCCTTCACCTATTTGGTTATGTTTTCCTATAATTCTTTAAGAGATTTTTGTGTTTCTTATTTAAGAGCTTCTACTTGTTTACCTGAGTTCTCCTGTATTTCTCTAAGGGAGTTATTTATGTCCTTCTTAAAGTCCTCTGTCATCATCCAGGACTTGCTGGAGTGGGAGAATTGAGTTCTGATGACGCCAAGTAGCCTTGGTTTCTGTTGCTTATATCTTGTGCTTGCCTCTCGACATCTGGTTATCTGTAGTGCTACCTGCCCTTGCTGTCTCTGACTGGAGCCTGTCCCTCCTGTGATCCTGGTTGTGTCAGAACTCCTCAGAGTCCAACTGTCTCTGTTATCCTGTGATTCTGGGATCCTGTAATCCTAAGATCCTGGGTGTGTCAGAGACCCTAAGAGTCAAGTTGAATGAAATAGAAACAGTCATTAATAGTCTACCAACCAAAAAAAGCCCAGGACCAGATGGGTTTAGTGCAACGTTTTATCAGACCTTCAAAGAAGACCTAAAACCAATACTCCTCAAACTATTCCACAAAATAGAAACAGAAGGTACTCTACCCAATTCATTCATTGAAGCCACAATTACTCTTATACCTAAACCACACAAAGACTTAACAAAGAAAGAAAACTTCAGACCAATTTCCCTTATGAATATCAATGCAAAAATACTCAATAAAATTCTTGCAAATCGAATCACAGAACACATCAAAATGATCAGCCACCATGATCAAGTAGGCTTCATCCCATGGATGCAGGGATGGTTCAATATATGGAAATCCACCAACGTAATTCACTATATAAACAAACTCAAAGAAAAAAACCATATGATCATCTCATTAGATGCTGAGAAAAGCATTTGACAAAATCCAACATCCCTTCATGATAAAAGTCTTCAAAAGATCAGGAATTCAAGGCCATACTTAAACATAGTAAAAGCAATATAAGTAAACTAGTAGCCAACATCAAACTAAATAGAAAATTGAAGCAATCCCACTAAAATCAGGGACCAGACAAGGCTGCCACTGTCTCACTACCTAGTCAATATTGTACTTGAAGTCCTAGCCAGAGCAATTCGACAACAAAAGGAGATCAAAGGGATATGAATTGGAAAGGAAGAAGTCAAATTATCACTATTTGCTGATGATATGATAGTATACTTAAGTGACCCCAGAAATTCCACCAGAGAGCTCCTAAACCTTATAAACAACTTCAGCAAAGTAGCTGGATATAAAATTAACTCAAGCAAATCAGTGGCCTTCCTCTGCACAAAGAATAAACAGGCAGAGAAAGAAATTAGGGAAATAACACCCTTCACAATAGCTACAAATAATATAAAATACCTTGGTGCTACTCTAACTAAGCAAGTAAAAGATCTATTTGACAAGAACTTCAAGTCTCTGAAGAAGGAAATTGAAGAAGATCTCAGAAGATAGAAAGATCTCCCATGCTTGTGGATTGGCAGGATTAATATAGTAAAAATAGTCATTTTGCAAAAGGCAATCTACAGATTCAAAGCAATCCACATCAAAATTTCAATTCAATTCTTCACAGACTTAGAAAAAGTAATTTGAAAATTCATCTGGAATAGCAAATAATCTAGGATAGGGAAAATTATTCTCAGTAATAAAGGAATCTCTGGTGGAATCACCATCCAGGACCTTAAGCTATACTACAGAGCAATTGTGATTAAAAAAAATTAAAAAAAAAAAACCTGCATGGTATTGGTACAGTGACAGGCAGGTAGATCAATGGAATATAATTGAAGACCTAGAAATTAACCCACACACCTATGATCACTTGATCTTTGACAAAGGAGCTAAAACCATTCAGTGGAAAAAAGACAGCATTTTCAACAAATGGTACTGGCTCAACTGGTAATTAGCATGTAGAAGAATGCAAATCGATCCATTCTTATCTCCTTGGACAAAGCTCAAGTCCAAGTGGATCAAGGACCTCAAAATCAAACCAGATACACTGAGGTTAATAGAAAAGAAAGTGGGGAAGAACCTCAAGCACATAGGAACAGGGGGAAATTTCCTGAACAGAACACCAATAGCTTATGCTCTAAGATCAAGAATTGACAAATGGGACTTCATAAAGTTGCAAAGCTTCTGTAAGGCAAAAGACACTGTCAATTGGATAAAACGGCAACCAACAAATTGGGGAAAGATCTTTACCAATCCTATATCTGGTAGTGGGCTAATATCCAATATATACAAAGAACTCAAGAAGTTAGACTTCAGAGAACCAAATAACCTCATTAAAAAATGGGGTACAGAGCTAAACAAAGAATTCTCAACTGATGAATACTGACTGGCTGAGAAGCACCTAAAGAGATGTTCAACATCCTTAGTCATCAGGGAAATGCAAATCAAAACAACCCTGAGATTCTACCTCACACCTGTCAGATTGGCTAGGATAAAAAACTCAGGTGACAGCAGATGCTGGAGAGGTTGTGGAGAAAGAGGAACACTACTTCATTGCTGGTGGGATTGCAAGCTGGTACAACCACTCTGGAAATCAGTTTGGCAGTTCCTCCGGAAATTGGACATAGTGCTACCGGAGGACCCAGCTATAC
>JADRCC010241160.1:0-10105 GCA_019843855.1 Hylomyscus alleni | reverse complement strand
ACACACACACACACACACACACACACACACACACACACACATACTATGTCCTCTTAACTTTTTTGTGACCTATGTAAGAGTGGCCCAATTTCCATCTATCTCAGTATGTTAATAGATCAATTATTTTTTTCATTTTTAAAACTTTTAGACTGCATATTAATGGCAGCATTTCTCTATTCACTTTCTTCCTCCAAAGCCTCCCATATACCTCTCCCAACTCTTGTTCAACTTCATGGTGTTTTTTCTTCAATTGTTACTGCATGCAAATATGTATTTGTATATACCCAAGTTAATGGCTAAATATAACCTGTTGACTCTATAACTCTATATAAACTTATTTGTATGTATGTTTTCAGGGCTGATCATTTGGTACTGTACAACCAAATGGTGTTGCTTTCCCAAGGAGAACCACCTGTCCTGTTCATGACTTTATTCAGTTGCCTGTAGTTCATTCTGTATGGCTGAGGTCTTATGAGCTTCTCTTTTGTCAGGTTCACTACTGTCCTCCTTGCTCAGATTAAATTTGGGCAGTCATGTTGTTGAGACTTTACAGGTATAGCTTCTGAGGTTACTAGGAGACAACATAATAACAAAGCCTCTACTCCTATGGCTTTCAGAATCTCTCCCTTTTCTACCCCTTTTCAGTCATGTTTTCTGAGCTTTGGGTACAGAAATGTTCCGTAAATGTATCCATTCGAACTGGTCTCCAAAACTCTGCATTTTGATTAGTTGTAGTTCTGTGGTCACTTTCATCTGTTTCAGAGGGAAGCTTCCATGAAGGGGGGTGAAGACTACATTTATCCGTGGGTATAAAGACAGATGTTTATAGGTTGCTGTTAGAGGTTATGCTGCTGTCGTAAATGATTGGTTGTAAATTCTCTGCCAATAATTGATTTCCCTAGCACTTGTTAGTTAGCCATGTTTCAAAGTGGGGTTCCTTAAGTAGGAGGAGACAGGTATATAGAGAAGAATATAGTAGGAGAGTAAATGGAGATAGCAGGATACAACTTTAATCAAACAGGAGAGACTGAAAATTGGAGACTCCTTTGGGAAAAGAGAATGAGCTAAATACAACATAAGATGGGAGGTAGATAAAGTATGGATAGCTGTAAAGCCATCTAGAACTTATTATTTACCTGGAAGTAAAGGACTATACAAGTCAGTGTGTGAAAATGCATATTTGGTTTTAAGGAACTCTTCTCATCTCTGCTGATGTTGCTCCTTGAAAAACCCCTATGTCGCATATGACAAAGCTTTCCTTGAATTATTTCTAGGGATTTCTAAGAAACTATCAAAATAAGCAGCCTTTGGTTACCCCCATAGGTGGAAGATAACTCTATGTTGCTGAAACACAAACATGTCAGAAACAGGGCACAGCGGTCTTTGAGCTGGAACTGACCTGAATGTCCCTCCTCGAGGACTAGCTTTCTTGGTACCAAAAGATAACATGCACATTTCAGAATGAAGGAGACAACAAACTTTCCTCCTGGAGTGGTTTGAGTAAGAATGGTCCCCCTAGGCTTATGTATTTGAATCTTAGTCACCAGGGAATGGAACTCTTTGAAAGAATCAGAGTGATTAGGAAGTGTGATCCTGTGGGAAGAAATGGTTTGTTCTTGATGGGCTTTGAGGATTCAAAAAAGTGCTCTCAGCTTCTTCTCCAACATCACACTTGCCTACTGCCATGTTCCCTGTCATAATGGTAATGAACTAACCTGTGAAAGTATAAGGAAGCTCTCAATTAAATGATTTCTTCTATAAAAGTTGCCTTGGTCATGGTGCCTCATCACAAGAATAGATAAGTAACTAAATCCTATGTCCAACTGTGATTCCTAAGAATCACATCAATGACCAGAATGACACAATAATCATACAGATGCAATAGTGGCACACACTCCTTGGAAGTAAGCAATCACTTTCTAATTGGACTCACAACCCACTCAACAAGAAGGATACCATGCCAGATTGATTCACAAATTGGAAATTCAATTATTATTGATGTGGACATATCCATCATATTTTACATTGTTTTTATTACATTAAGGTGTGAATTATGACCCAGGATAGTCTACATCAATGTCTTAGCATACCTGAAGAAATACTGTATTCTGCAATTTGTTTTACAACAGTATCAATTAAGTCTATCTGTAACATACTAGTTTCAGTTCCAGAAAGAATATAGAAACATATCTGTACAGGAAAATATTTGAGTAAGTTGAAAGTTACTTTTCTTAAGCATTTAAAAGAGAACAAAAAGGGAAAGGAGAAAAATATTCATCCTGGAATGAGGAGAATCCTAAGACATGTGCTGTTATTTGGCTTTATCTGAAGAACAAGTAAATCTTCTGCTATTCCCTCAAAAAAGATTTTACTATTTAGAACAAGGTACTGAAGGTACTCCTATACTCACAAGGCATCAAGTTTCCACCTTTTTTATCATGAGAATGCTGCTTCATTTATGGTCTCTTTTCCATCCATCACCCAAGCTTATATTTTAGATTTTCTATTGATAAACTGGTTACTTGCCTTTCTGTCCTTGTATGCCACTGTTTTATGCATAGAAACCAGCAAAAGTCAGCAATTGAAATGATGTTGGAATTTGCAATGGACAATTGGATTATAATTCAATTTAAATTGTATTTTTGTTGTGTGGTTGGGGAACTGTCTGTGACATCCTAATTGTTGACATATGTCCACAGCACTGTAGAGACCATAGGAACACATTCATACTGATATCACACATTTCACTTATCCAACAGAATTTCCTCACAAAGAACAGGAAACAAAGAAACAAACAAACAAAAAACCAACTCTTGACTTACTAATGTTTTTAATGTGGAATTTTATGAAAGTTTGTCTTTTACAATTATTTCCCCACTAGAATACAAAGTTATGTCTGACCATTTCTCTTGATACTCATTTTCAATGATGATAAAGAGAGAAAGAGAGAGTTTTAGGCACATTTGTTATAGAGAAGAGACAGAATTCTTTGCTTCTAGTACTTCCAGATCTTACTGTTGGCATACTATTCATTAAGTGGACAAATGAGCCTAAAACCACACAATGAATGGGACAGATTGTCAAGGTCATTGTATTCCATAGTGCTTTATATTACACTGACCTATTATGTGTCAAAATGATTAATGAGCCCCAAATGTGTCTCCTTTGCAAAGTTTTCAACATCAAAAGCAAAATAAAGTCATTGAGCTAGTCTCTGACCTGTGACATGGGCCATTCAGGCCCTCTGGGGTCCTAACTCAATGGTCTCCAAGGTCATTTATCTCATTCCTACCTGCACAGAGTGATGGTCATTCTAAATCATATCCTTTCCTTTCCATTCCTGTGAACCAAGATAACTTTGACAACCAATATAATATCACCATAGTGAAGACATTTTTAGAAGCTGTTTCCAATGAGTCATTTTCTGAATCTATTTTGTGCTTACTGCCTAAAACATATATACAATTATGCAAATATTATATTTATATGAACCAAAGCTTTGCTCCCTATTAAGCATAGAACTGACCATGCAGTATGAAACACATAATTAAAACAAAAGACTTTTTAATGAGAACTGTAGCACTGATGAAATTTAATTAATATAAAAATAATCATTCCATTATTAATATGTAAAGAGAATAATGTGATAATCGTCTTAAAGTTTTCTTTAATTATTCAAGATATCCTATTATATCTTGATCTGCATGGAAAAATCAAAAAGACAAAAAGAAATTTTGAGCAAATTTGTAATCTAAATAAAAACTATGACTTTCTTCTTATAACCTATAACTTTTCTGTGACCAGAACAAAAACCAGATCAGGCAAACCCTGTATAGACAATCTCTAAAACGTAAGTCCAGTACATCTTGAAACTGTCTACATACTTTCAACATTAGAAAATAATCTAATACTTTGTGACAATCTAGAATAGCATGGAAAGATGTCACTACTGACCACACTGAGACTAAGAGTTTGGTGCTCTACAATGGAAATCAAAGGCACTGCAGGACAAGCGTGGGTACTAAATAAAAGGAAGACTTCAGTTGTCAACAACACATCAATACTAACCACTCAGCCATGCAGAACATTGGCCCAGTGTGCTAGTAACAAAATCAGTGAACAAATGAATAGTCTATAGATTTCTAAATGGAGCATCTTTACTAGCTTTACAATTTTCAGAAACCACCTTAAAATAAGGTCTAACGTCTTCAAATATGCAATTATTGGATATGTGAGTTCATTTGATACGTGTATGAGTAAAGTGTGAGGCACATGACATTGGCATTCTTAATGCACGCCTACTGCATCGATTATATACATATTAAATCTATATAACAACATTTTACATAGGTTATATTATTTTAGCTTTTCCTCACATATAATGTCTTAGAAATTAGTTATTACTGCTGTGTCTTTGAACTGATGTACTTGTCCTTCATTTATTTTTATTACTGTTTTGTTGTATTTTGAGATAGTCTCATAATGGTGCAAAGGCTACTCTCAACCTCAAGACCCTGCTGACTTTCCTTCTTGTGTGTGGGTTACTTTGTGTCACCACACAGGCTTCATTTGAGTTTATTTCTGTCTGAATAAAATCTTATTATTCCTTACTAGAAAAATCTGTTTCATTTCTCTTCAAAACTGGCTTTGTACTGTCTTATTTATAGAGATCTATTTCTTAGCTATATTACCTTCCTTGGACTCTGATACAAAAAGGCATATGTTAACTAACTACATGACTTACAGAGAGGAAAAATCCTGTCCAAGCAAAAATTGGTGTTTGGAAATCTGAGATAGAAGTGCAAACGGGTAGGTTTCATTCAGACATATCATCTCTCAGCCTGTGGCTGTCCACCACCTTTCTGTGTGCTTACCTGAGCTATCCATTGTACCTGCTTTGAGAAGGGAATGGTGTGAGAAGAGTACTTACACATATGTTTTCCCTAAGTGATACAATTTTCACTTGGGACTAACCCATACAATCTGTTCAATCGAAAGTTACTTCCTTATAGCTTTATTACTGAGGGAGGACATTTACAAATGAGACTAAGGCTTCAACAGGTGACTCAGATGATTACATTATTTTCTACAGTTATTATATAAGTACAATTAAAAGCATTACCTGATGGGAGAGAATCTATGATATCATACCAGCCTTATATTCTTTGAATATTTGCAGGTTTGTTTTTTTTTTGTAGCTTTGGGACAACTTTATTAGATTTTAAGAGAAACAACAGAGTAGAAAAAATATAAATCTTCAAGATTACCAGCAGAAAGGAGATGAAGAAGACAGAGAGAAAGCCATGCTGTATTTTATCGAAGCCAATAAGCAGTCACATGACACAAGGGGAGGGGGGAGGGGGGCTTCAGAGAAGGAATGAAAAAGCCCAAAATGTCAGGGAAAGCCTTTAAAATGTAGTGTTATAAGTTGCAGGTAGTAGGAAGTCATTTGTTCTCACTTTTATGTTCTGTGTCTGGATCTTTCTTTGTTTTTCTTTCAGTGAGCCAGTAGGTAATGAGTTGGCAGAATAATTGATGGTCCAAGTTCATGCATTTGGTCTAAGATACAGTAAGTAGAGTAGGATACAGAGTGGGATGTAGGCATCCTGTTCTCTCTGTGATAGAAAGTTTCAGCAGACAAAAACCTTTCAACAGTATAAATAGCATGCTGGCACCCTTGAAATCTATTGTTTTCCTGACTCTATCTTCTAGAGCTAATGTGTATTGGACTGCAAGTCTCTTGTTATTTGCCAGTGGGACTTTCTCTTGCTGTTGGTTGTTGGTATGATAACAAAATTCAAATATGAGGCTTGCTTGCCAATATAGATTGGTAGGCATCTCTTCTTTTTGAGCTTTGATAAGAGAATGTTGGAGATTGTGTATATATATACAATATATATATATATATTGTATATATATATATGTCTTTGTATTGTATCATCTTGTTACAGCAAGAAAAGGAAAATAAAGACTATGTGAGCAAGTAATCAGATTGTGAGCCACAAGATGCTTATTAACTGTCATAAATCAATTGATGAGTAGCCAGGGTTTGTTGCTTGTAGGGATCAAGGCTTTAGCATATGGTATCTGAGGAACATGTTTTAACTATGGCAGTTCCCTTGAGGGGTGCAGGGTGTGTGTGTGTGTATGTGCATGTGTGTGTGTGTGTATGTGTTTGTGTGTGTGTATGTAGTATAGAGGAAGAGGGGAAGGGAGAGAGAGAGAAATCTAGATCTAGAAACAGAAATTGATCTTTTCCATTGTGTTTGCACTTATTATAAACTGATTTTAGTTTTGTATAAGATATTTAGTTTAAAATTATAGATTTTTCTTTGAGCTTATATTTATAAGATTCTAAACAATTATTTAGGTGTGTTCCAGACAGATAAATATCACTATATTCTGTTTCAAATTAAATGAAAAATCACCAGTTGAATATTGGTGGCTCATCACAATGTCACTTGTCAAGTAATAATTAAAACATAAGAAATGTATATTTCTAATATTTATTGTGTGATATATTTAATATTTATAAATGGTGACACTCACCTATCTGTATAATTATTATAATTGTATAATTATAGAAAAATTATAAATTTATATTGTACCTAGGTAGCATCTTATTAGTGGTATTGACTTACAAATTATCTTTAGGTCTTTAAACATAAGAACAGAAAGTTTACTTTAGTGAATCTCATTAAGTATGATATTCACTTTAATGGTCATAGTTTTAATAAATAAGACTATTGCTGAAACTAGGAAAATTATGCCTAGTAAGTAGTTGTAAGCCTGCCAACCCAGAGAAGTTTAAGAATGGAGGCACTGAAGGAAAGATTAACTCTTATATGTGAAAGAACTTTAATAATTAATAACCTTACTAATACATGTTGTTTTTCTCTTTGTCTATTTTTAAGTGGAACTAAAATAAAATGAAATAACTTTTATTTTAATGAAAGTTATTTTTTTTCTAAGAGTATCTAATGTTTTAAAACTTTTTTGCTCAGCTAGACATGAAATAGATGTGGATCACTATGCTATTTAAATCCAAAAGAAGGCTGGAGCAATAGCTAAATTGTGGGGCATTTGCTAAAAAAACTGGGTCTATAAATTGAATCACCAGTGTATATATATATATATATATATATATATATGGTTAATTCATTCTTTTTCATATCTCTTTTTCCAAACATTGTGCTTCTACTCCACAAATTCTTATTTTTTTGTTGACATTTTAAATATTTCTCCAAAATGTTAAAATTAATCTCTTATCAAAGTCTAGTACGATGTCCATTGTAGCTGCTTGTCATATGAGTGCTAATAATGTTCCCCAAAAACCTGTTTGCCTAAGAGGGTCTTCACATAGCTTCTGAGAACCTGCCCCCTGGTAGCTCTGATTAGTAAATAAAGATGTCAGCAGCCAAAGGCTGGAGAGGATGGACAGAGGTGGAGTTTTAGGCTTTCCCATGCTTGGGACCAATAGGAAGCAGAACAAGGAGAGATTCTCTGATGATTTAGGAGGCTGTGGAGAGAGGAGAGACACAGAGCTGCCATGGGGTAGAGAAGCAAGGAGAGCATTCTGGGCCGGGGCCAGGAAAGCATGGCCCAGATGGCTGACTCATTGGAGTTGAGAGCAGTCAAGGTGGAACATAGAAAATTGTAAGTAACTCGGAATGATCAGAAGAAGTCGTCTTCAGCAACTTTAGGGAAAACACTATTTGCCAGTAATTTAAATTACAGCAACTGAAGAGCTCTTACTCACTAGAATAAGATATGTCTTTGCTCTTGTATGTGCAATCCCCGTTGTTGTGTGAAGCCACATACAAAGATTCTCATCTAAGCTGTGCATTTTAAAGTTATAGCACAGAAATGAGATCTAAGTGGTAATAGCATGGCTTGGAGTATGATATTAAAATATGATCAAAGTACATTT
The DNA here is from genome assembly GCA_019843855.1 of Hylomyscus alleni. Lineage (NCBI taxonomy): Eukaryota > Metazoa > Chordata > Mammalia > Rodentia > Muridae > Hylomyscus > Hylomyscus alleni. Next base: position 2,175 of record JADRCC010241160.1, on the reverse strand, counting down.
ATTAATTCTTTGAAAGTTGTATTCAAAATATTTTGACTGTATCAGTCTACCTATCCAAACTCATCTCAGTCCTACCACCAATACCATATTCACCCAAGCAGAATTCGTGATGCGTGTATAGTCTTGGGTTTGTGGACATTTGGTGAAGCACAGGAGATATTCCAGTTGATACTCCCTTAAAGAGAACTGACTCTTGTCTCTTCTCTCAACAGTTATCAAATACCCAATGATTATTCTGCAACTAAGGGTGGACTTCATGACCACTAATCTCACTCTTCCTTTCTGGGATTTCATCTATCTTGAGCTTACACAGGTCTTACAAATGCCATAGTGACTGTGAGCTCATGTGAAACTGCCCTGTTGTGTCCAGAGAACCTTCTGTTTTAGTCACTCACCACTTTTGGCCCTTACAATCTTTCCAGTCATTCCTTTGTGATAATCTCTGTGGCTTGGAACAAAGAGGAGGTGCAATGTAGACTGTAGGATTATAGGTCCACATCTACTCTACCACAGGGTACCACTAAGGAGGAGGCAGGACAAGGTAGTTAACTGCACTTCCCCCATACTGTTACAGGGCAGGTGTTGGGCCTTAGGGAAACTGTAGGACACTACTCTGGTGATGTGAAAGCACCATCTGCTGTATGGGACAGTCAGAGCTGGTTCGGGGCTCCCTGGGCATGTGGAGAAGCAGGGCAGTCTGATTCTCAGACTCATGGACAACCAGATGCCGCTAGGAGACGCAGAAGAGCTGAGAACTGAGTGGGGGCCCATGAGCTGGATCTAGCCCTGGGCCAGGGGGAAAGTGAGGAGCTCTAGCTGGTCCTGCGGGGAAGGGGGAGTCCTTGGCTTGATGGATGCAGGATTGGCTTGGGCTTGGTGGTGGCCTTCTATGGGAAATTGGATAACAGCGCTATAGGCGAAGGACGTCTCCATGGCTTCCCATGGCAGATGCAGTCGAAAAGAGGCAGTCCATGGTTTTAAGGCCTTTATTGTTACGGTGAAAAATAGATGAGTAAAACCATACCCAACTTCTCAGTATGGGCTTGAGGTTAAATATCTTTTGCAGAGAGGAATGTCTGGGAAGGAAAGCTTATTGGCTAAGCTCTCTAGGTCTCTAGGTACCTCATTAAAATGGAGATCTGTCTTGGGCCTACTTGAATACAGGTCATGTCCTTTAAATGTGGAGGGGCATGGAACATTGCCTTTATATGATTGATGGCCACAGATCTAAGGAGGACTGCGGTTAGTGACAGGGGCCTGTTGCTTGGGAATAGGCAAATGCTTACTGTCCTTTCAGAGTCTCTGGGGTTTTGAGCCTTAGCTCAGCTGTACACACAATAGATATTACGTTTAAGAATGAACATTCTGAAGTCTCTTATTCTCTGCACCTTGATTAAAGTGTTTCTCCATGTTGTCATCTACTGCAAAAAGAAACTCCTCTAATGAAGGTTGAAGATACACTAATACATGGGTGTAAGTCATTAAGTACTATGTCTACTTAGCAGAATAATAGGTTCTTCGCTATGACTTGTATGGCCATATTTTCCTTATGGAATGGCCCTCAGATCCAATCAGAACGTGTTTGGTTACATGCATGCCTTTTTGCACCAATGGTCATCTCTAAAAGGCCATTTGATGTTACCTTCCCCCTTCATCTCAGCCATCGGACCTCTGGCATCCTCTGCTTGGAGGTTAACACCTGGGAGCTAAGACAGATGCTTTCTGTTGACTGATGGTTCATCTTTGAAGAAGCCGCCTGAGTATGCCCATCACCTGTGTACACTCATGGCCTGAGCACGCCCACTGCCTGAGCATACCAGCCGCCTGAAGATCTTCTGAACCTGGGGACTTTGGCACCTGAACTTTCTTTGCAGTGTAATCTAGAGACTTGGTTTCAGTTTCTCTTGTGACTATAAAAACCCTGGTTTATTCTCAGTAAAGTGGAGCCTTGATTGGGATGCAACTTGGCTTCTTGTTTTCTCTTTGCATTTCAAACCCTTTATTTCCTGTCCTTTGTTCCCTCCTAGCTGAGTGAACCCCGTTAGTGAAACTGCGGGCAGTTTCAATTTGATATTTATTGTAACTTGGAAGATTGGCAACTAGATAAAATTGATGTCTTTGTTTTCTCTCTGTGATAATGTATAAAGCATCTTCCAGAACCATGAATTTTTTTTT
>JADRCC010241156.1:0-10502 GCA_019843855.1 Hylomyscus alleni | reverse complement strand
TTTTTTTTTTTTTTTTTTTTTTTGGAGGGGAACCTGGGAAAGAAGATATTGTAAATAAAGAAAACATCTAATAAAAAATTGTTGAGTGGATATACTTTTATTTCTTCTGTTCTGTTTTTCTGACAACCTACAATGTGCCAGAAATGACACTAAGGTGGTAAAGTATGTAGCCTAATGAGAAACTGTTAGCCACGGATAGTTTTGCCTGGTTAAGACCAATTTTCTAGTTTTAAACACAAAGTGAAGAAGGACATTTTAAAAATATATGAGTAAAATGAAAATGGACTTTAAATATATCCTTCATCTTCCAAGATATAATAGAGAGAAATGGAAATATATAAATCCAAAGGCCTTACTAAACCAGTTTAAACACAAGTATATATGACATATTCATACTCTTCACTGATAGGTCCACCAGTCTTATGCATTGCACAGTTTCTTACCACTTATGGTAGAGTAGTTTGGATCTTAGTAGCCTGAGTGTTCTGGTATACTATAGATGCTTTTGACAATTTGGGCATTACTTTCTGAGAAAAAGAAGCACATAATATCATGACAGCTGATTCAAGTAGTTCCAAAGGAATTACACTAACTGAATATATGTGAAGTTATCTCTGGCTGTGCTCTGTGTTTCAGAAACATACTGTATGTAAATCTAATTTGTATTGAACTGACCCAGACATTAGGAGTTGGCTAGCTCTACCAGGCAAGGAAATCATCAATCTGTCCCCTTGCCTTCTATTTGTCTCTGTTGTGTGTAAAAATTTAAAAGCTTTACATTCTTCCTTTTGGTTTCAATAGTTTTGTGGTATTCCATTGCCATTTAGAATTATTAAAGATTCATATATACATGAACTTTTCTTACTGAAATTTCACACATATATTAGAATAAAGACAATTTAATGGTGGATTTTCATGTTTCCAAAGGAAAGTGGGAACAATAATGAACTCACAACCAATATTTTACTACTATTATTTTTTACCTATCTACTTCTCTCTCCTCAACTTCTATTTAAGCAAATTTTATGTGTTAATGCAATGAAATACTTAAGGAAACTAAATTTATGAAGGTAGAATTTTAGCTCAGACTATTGCAGGGAAAAAATTAAGAGTGTCACATTTTCTGACTTAGGCAAGAGGCAGAAGGTAGTAGATGGCAGCCTACAATTACAGTATAACATAAGAAGATGTGTTTCTGGGTGTAGCCATGTTTGCCCAGCGACATGTTCAAATGTATGTTGAATATCTAATATTTTCAAAAAGATATCAGAAAAGAGTCCCAAAGATGTCCAAAATCTCCTTAAGGACATCTCCAAAACAATGAGGACTTTCTACCATATCAACTCACAGGTTCCATAACTTCCAGATATTTTTAGTCATAATTTACCCCTTGGGAAATATAATCACATAATTAATTGAATTATATACAAATCATAAATATGTACTATCCATCTTGGTATATTATCCATAAATTGTATGGATCTCTATGAACTTAAAGTAATATAAACATAATGCTATGATCATATTTAAATATTACAAGTTCAATATTATAAAAATCCCAATTCCTTCAATTACCTCATCAGTATTGTGTAGTTGTAGTGATGGGATCACTACAGTGTCCACACTCAGCATGTGGTTGATTTGTTTCTTATTTCTACTTTGATCTTTGTTTTGTTTTTTCTCTTTTAGTTAAATGGTGAAAAAGTTTTAAGTTTTGTTTCCAATAATAGTCTTCTGAAGAAATATTATTTGGTATTTTAACTCGTGTAGAAATATATTAGAATTATCAAGTCCTACTTTGGATATACTGAAACTAAAATATGGCAGGTGCTACAATTTGTACTTACAGGGCTCCAACTTGGCTGTAGTGATATAAGTCTGTAAGCACATGTACTGGCTGGTTTGGTGTGTCAACTTGACACAGGCTGGAGTTATCACAGAGAAGGGAGTTTCAGTTGGGGAAGTGCCTCCATGAGATCCAGCTGTGGGGCATTTTCTCAATTAGTGCCATCCCTGGGCTGGAAGTCTTGGGTTCTATAAGAGAGCAGGCTGAGCAAGCCAGGAGAAGCAAGCCAATAAAAAACATCACTCCATGCCCTCTGCGTCAGCTCCTGCTTCTTGACCTGCTTGAGTTCCAGTCTTGACTTCCTCTGGTGATCAATAGCAGTGTAGAAGTAAGCTGAATAGACCCTTTCCTCCCCAACTTGCTTCTTGGTCATGATGTTTGTGCAGGAATAGAAACCCTGACTAAGACAAATTGGTACCAGGAGTGGGGTATTCCTGTGACAACCTGACCATGTTTTGGGGAGGACTGTAGAAAGACTTTAGAACTTTGAGCTAGAAAAACAACTGCTTGTTAAAAACTCTGTGAGATTTTCTGTAGGAGCTTAGAAGATCATGTTGAAAACAGTGCAGAGATGGAGGCCTGGCTTGTGAAATTTCAGAGGGAAGATTAATGACTCTTATCAGGGCCATGTTGTTTTGATTGTGAAGATTCTGTGGTTCTGGTTAGCTGGAGCTGAAGTATCAGCTGTGATTAACAAGATACCAGAACTACTAAAGTGAAAACTTTGCATTACTGAGACTATTGATGCTAGTTAGCTGGAGCTAAGAAATTAGCAGTGATTAAAAAGAGACCAGCATCACTGAGGTGACATCTTCTGAGAAGTGTTTTCTGAGAGTGCAGAATCTGTGTTCCAAAGATAGCCAAGGTTGTACCTTGTGCTGCAGCAGGACTTGGTAATGTGTAAGAGTCACCCAGGTGGTACTGGTTTTGACAGCACGAAGGGGTCATGAAGAGCAGCTGAGGCTTGGCACAGTGAGAGGCCATGGAAGGCCATTGGTCAAGGTGCAGCCTCAGTTTACAATTGATAGCCCAAGACTGAAGGTGTCATGCAAAGGAGTTGAGGCTTGGCACCGTGAGGACAGTCTATGAGAGGCTATTGGTAAAGCCTAGTTACAGCAGTGTTTTAGAAATGCCAGTACCATGCAATGACCACCAAGGACAGCAGCAGCAGTAGAGTACAGGCATCTGGAACCCAAAAGACAAGATGTGTGCTACAAAGGGCAGAGCTAAAAAAGTGACCAGAGCCCTTAGAGGAGCCCAGAAGATTGTGAGTTAGATCCCAGTTGGTTTTGCTTTTGATTGTGACTCTGCCCTGATATTTTTCCCTCTTAAAAGAAAAATATATTTTAGTGGAACCCACAGTTAAGAGACTTTGAATTTTAAAAGATATTGGACATTTTAAATTGATTGAACCTTTAATATGTAAAGACTGTGAGACTTTAGATCTTAGAGATAAATAAGAACATAAGGGTTTAGGCTTAATAGTGATGTGTTTGTGTGTCAAGTTGACAAGGGGTCAATTGTACTGGCTGGTTTTGTGTGTCAACTTGACACAGGCTGGAGTTATCACAGAGAAGGGAGTTTCAGTTGGGGAAGTGCCTCCATGAGTTCCAGCTGTGGGGCATTTTCTCAATTAGTGCCATCCCTGGGCTGGAAGTCTTGGGTTCTATAAGAGAGCAGGCTGAGCAAGCCAGGAGAAGCAAGCCAGTAAAAAACATCACTCCATGGCCTCTGCATCAGCTCCTGCTTCCTGACCTGCTTGAGTTCCAGTCTTGACTTCCTCTGGTGATCAATAGCAGTGTAGAAGTAAGCTGAATAGACCCTTTCCTCCCCAACTTGCTTCTTGGTCATGATGTTTGTGCAGAAATAGAAACCCTGACTAAGACAGCACAGGATTTGGGAAGTTTATGTAAAAAGATTACTATAAGGCAATGCCCAATTCCCGCTACATAGGGAGTGTCAGGCAAGCTGCTGTTTAGTAACAACAAGAGCAATAGCAAGACCCAGTATCAAATATATATATATATATATATATATATATATATATATGCTCTAGGTAAATTTAATGCAAGATTTTTAAAATATTTTTGTTGAGATATTACTTACTAGACAGTAGATTACAGGTGCCTAAGAGTATGATGAAAATAGTATACTTAACCTCTCCATAATATTCCCTTATACTCCTTTGTAGTCCCCTTATTATTACTTCTTTCTCAGAGAATTAAGATATAATATTATTGTGTATAGTGAAGATATTTAATATTACTTTTAATTTATGAGTTATGAACTCATAACTAAGTATGCTACTTTACATAGACACCAAGTTTTGTTTTAAGGCTACTGTAATGAATATCTACAGTCTATGTTCTATAGAAATTTACTATGTATGATACAATATAAATTATAGTCCTCTTAATGTGCATTATATGTCAAGATTTACTCATTCTATATAGCTTTAATTTTATAGCCTTGACTTACCTTTGTAAGTAAACCTTTGACCTTTTTCTATTTATGTATTTATTTACTTATTTATTTATTGGCTTTACATATTAATCATGCTCCCATCACTTCTCCCTTCCCAGGCCTACCTTTATTAATCCCTCCCCCAATAATCCCTCCCCTTCTCTTCATAGAAAGGAAAATCTTCCAACACCCCCTCCCCTAGGTACCATCCCATCCTGGGACATCCACTCACAATAGGCCTAAGTGCATCTTCCCCCACTGAGAACCAACTTAGGACCAGTTAGGGGAAGGGGATCCAATGGGAGGCCACAGAGTCAGAGGCTACCTGTGCTCCAATTATTAAGGGAGTCAAAAGTCTGAGCTGTACATTAGCTACAAATGTGTAGGGGTCTAAGTTCAAACCCTGCATGTTCTTTAATTTGTGGTTCACTCTCTGTGAGTCCCCATGGGCCCAGGTTAGTTGACTCTGTATATCTTCTTATGGTGTCCTTGATCCCTCCAGGTAGCCCAATTCTATCCCCAATTCTTCCACAAGAGTCCCCAAGCTCCCCCTGATGTTTGACTGTGGATCTCTGTATCTGTTTCCATCTGCTGCTGGACAAAGCCTTTTAGGAGAAAGTTATGCTAGATTTCCTGTCTCCGAGCATAGCTTAGTATCATTAATAGTGTCAAGGGTTGGCTCTCTCTTACAGAATGAGTCTCGAGTTGGGGCAGTCATTGGTTGGCTATTCCTTCAGTCTTTGCTCCATCTTTATCCTTGAGCATCTTGTAGGTAGAATTATTCCAAATTTCGTGACAAACTGCCAAACCAATTTTCAAAGTGGTTATGTAAGTTTGCACTCCCACCAGCAATGCTGGGCAGTTCTCTTTTTCTGCTTTCTTATCTTTTTCTTCTTTTAGCACTCTTGTAAATATGCTTATGGAGCTAAAATAAATAATGCCCATGGAAAAATTTAAAATCCTCTATTGACTCTAATACACAGTTTAACCAAGATCACTTCTGTGTAAGGCCCCCTGAGAAAGGTAAAATTTCTATTAATTTTTTCTTCAGTGTTTGTTAGAATTGTGTGTGTGTGTGTGTGTGTGTGTGTGTGTGTGTGTACATACATGCATGAAAGAGAGATGGAGAACATGAAATTAGGAAGGGAATATAGACTGAATAGTTGGAAGAACAAACAAGAAATTGACTTGATAAAATGACATGTCTTTCTGTAAGAAGGAAAAATAAATGAAATAAAATAAGCAAAAATAAATAAAATCAGCTATGATTATTTTAAATATAAGGAGAGTCAAATATTTGAAATTTTCAGTTATTATATAATTTATTTTTCTTAAAATAATCATGTGGTCATGAGTGTTTACTGTATTTCACAGATGAGATAAATGTAGTCTATATTTGCTCAAGATCACAAAGAAAATTAATGGCTGAATTGTCTTCATGTCAGGGTATTGTTGGTGGCTCTGGATTCCTATGGTATACTATGGACCCAGATTATAGAAGTTGTTGAATGTCTATCAGGAGTTTGCATATGATTCAATTAACATTTTTGAGTCACTGTTGGGATTGGAGAAAAATGTTAGAATGGATATAAATAAAAATGTGTTTTAAGCCAGGCAGTGGTGGCACATGCCTTTAATCTCAGCACTTGGAAGGCAGAGACAGGCAGATTTCTGAGTTCATGGCCAGCCTGGTCTACAGAGTGACCAGGACAGTCATAGGCTATATAGAGAAATCCTGTCTCAAAAAATAAAAAAAAAAATGTGTTTTAGAAATGTTCTGGGTAGAATGTATTGAAGGAAAGGAAGCTATGGTTTGTTGGCATGTAAGATAAAGAAGGGAAATGGTTAATATACTGTTTATAGGCTCTTGTTTAGACAAGATGAAGGCCTGATCTTAGTCAGTCATGGTGAAGAACCTACTTTGTGCTGTTATTATCCTTATGTCAATATTAAATTTCTGTTCTCTTGTTTGCCTTATATTATGGCATGATCGAATAACACCTTGCATCAGGAGGAGATGTAGCCTGGAAACTTGGAAAAAAGAAAAAATGAACACAAAGAACCCTGGAAACAAAATATCACAGTAAGCTTCATTTTTGAAAAAAAATAATCTATTGATGTAGCAAATGTTAATGTGATAGACACAGTGTACCCTGTGCCAGCTGCCACTGTTTGTATAAGTATTGTTGTGGTCATTTGTTCCATTAATGGGAAAGAAATAATGACAGCATAAGGATACATATTGGTTTGGGAATTAATTTATTCTGAGAGGGGATACATATTCAGTGCCTCCGCAGATGTAAACATGCATTAACCTGCATAATATAAAGAATTAGAATGAACAAATTGCTATTGTGAAAGAACAGCTATTCAGACACAGCAAAATAACAATTTTGTTGTAGCATAATTAAAGCAAAAATGTTCTTTTCACAGCTTGGCCCAGATCTAGGCTATGTAGCACTGCCAAATAGTTTCCCTTTCTCTGATTTCTGTTTCATCATATTTCCCTACAGTAGGGTGATGTGCAACCTCATATGCCTTTGCCCGGATAATAATATCATAGTAAAATTATCTGAATATTTAACAGCAAAAATGACATAAATATTTTTGTTAATAGATAGAGGTGTACTCTGAGATCTCTTTGAAATATTTCACCTTAGTTTTAGCCCCTATATATTTACTTCATAGACTAAAAGATATAGTTATAAATCATGAAATGCCTCCTGTCTCCCTTGACTATAGTAATGTTTATTAAATTTGATAAATGTGTACATCCTGTTTTCCCCAACTTTTAATTAATAGTCCCTTTTAATTTGGTTATTATTACTACATACATATATATGTGTGTGCATGTATATGTATGCATAAAAATATATAAATAAAACATCCTGAGTCTATTTTTGTTGTTTGTGATTCAAGCCTTACTATTCTACATTGGACACCCAATAAAGGGTCATATCCCTGGGGAGAGCTAATTTTCTTTCTCTTAGAAATCATTAGATACCTATCATTCTTTGTCTAGGACCAGGACCCCTAAAAGATTGTTTCCTTCCATGCTAACTTGTCCATTGGTATTGTGATTTTTAGATCTTGTTTATACAATGATTTCTTTTTTATTATTTTATTAACATCCCAATATATAGTGATTTCTAAGAGAAACTATTTCACAGCTGATTTTCTGATATTCTAACACATACAATCTTTTTGTCCACACTTTCATGATATTCCCTTTCATGAGGTCCCCTGAGCCATAGATGCAAGATCCATGATTTAGATGCATCCAGTGAGGTTAGGCTTCACACGATCTATTGATGTCTGCATTGTGTCTTCTTGTTTTTTATTTGTTTTTTGTTTTTTTGGTTTTTTTTTTTGTGTGTGTGATAGTTTCTACTTGCTGCAAAGAGGCTTCTTTGATGAGATGTAATAGCTATATCTATTTGTGAGTACAAGCATAAGATTTGGAATATAATTAAGAATTAGATTGATCTAAAAAGGTGGAGTATTACATACATTTCTAAAGTTCATGACTTTACTAGCTCCAGGAAGCTAGGCATGGTTTCTCTCCTATTGAGTGGGTCTTAAGTTCAATTAGACAGCTGTAGGTTACCATGAGCATGTGAGTGCCAATTATTGAACATGTAGGCGTATGTTAAACTGATGTTATTTGTCATGTTTCACAGGTGTTGCAACTGGATAGGACTATTTAATAGTTTCCATCCCTTAGTAGCTTGCATGGTAATTTTTGGAGCTATGGAAACTAATTCAAAAAAGAGGCTTTCACTGTTAAAGCTGTCTCCTGAGAGGCTCCATCAGTGCCTGACAAATACAGAGGTGGAGGCTCACAGCCAACCATTGGACTGAGCACAGGGTCCCCAGGGGAGGAGTTAGAGAAAGGAATGAAGGAGCTGAAGGGATTTGCAACCCCATGGGAGGAAGAACAATGTCAACCAATCAGATACTCCAGAGCTCCCAGGGACTAAACCACCAACCGAAGAGTACACATGGTGGTACTCATGCTCCAGGTCCCTATGTATAGTAGAGGATGGCCTAGTCGGTCATCAATGGGAGGAGAGGCCCTTGGTCCTGTGAAGGCTCTATGCCCCAGTGTAGGGGAATGCCAGAGCCAGGAAGCAGAAGTAGGTAGGTTGATGAGCAAGTGGAGGGGGAGAAGATAGGGGGTTTGTGGAGGGGAAACCAGGAAAGGCTAGAATATTTGAAATGTAAATAAAGAAAATATCTAATAATAAAAAGTAAAAGAGGCTTTCAGCTTTTGGTTCAGTTAAAATCATCTGAGTCCTTATGTCCTAAGTGTACAGAGTCTTCAACAAGGACAGCATACTGAGGTGCACCCAGGTGATGCATCAATAGTTTATACTACTTAGGGAATCATATGACTAACCAGTAGAAAGGAGGTTTCTCATGCTTGGTACTAGAGTTTTTGTTATTCTATGATTCTTGTGGAGAGCACTGACAGCAGCAGAACACAGAGCTTTTTTGTTTGTTTGTTTATTTTTATATTTTTAAGTTTTATTGTAATATTATGAGAAAAGTTATATGATTTCAGTTTATCTGAATTTGTTAACATTTAAAAACATATTTTAAGTAAATAGAATTAAATCACATTCTTGTTTTCCTTTTATACCCCAACTCTTCCCAGAGACCTCCTTTCAATACCTACAATATCTTTTTTATCATATTCTTTAAAATTAATAAAACAGTATAACAGTAAAAGTGAGTATTATGAAAGTTGTTTGATATAAAACAACAATCAACTTAACAGTCTTATGTAGATGCTTGTCTATGGCAACACTGAAAATAGAAACGTTTTTCTCAAATAAATTTTAAATAACTCCAAACGTATTAACTGTATATTTCAAAATAATACATCACTACTAATATTTTCTTAAATAAACACAAATATATAAAGTGTTTTTGTTTGTTTGTTTTGTATTTAGTAGAGCTTAAGATCTTGGCTCTTACTGTGGTAACTTGATACAAGAGTTACAAACGTCAAGCAAAGCATTCAGTCTCACACTTTGTTGTTCCTTTACAAGCCCCCTCCCAATTTAATTGTCTACATTACTTTTGGGTATATAAATACTTTTAAAATATGTAAGTTGTTCTGAAAACCATAGTATAGTGTAAAAACATGAAATAAACAATACTACTAATAGAGTGGCTGAGATAGGAGAAGCAAGATCTCAGGACCATTATGTTGTACCCAGCAAGACACTGTCATGAACAAACAAACTGAAAGTGTATATGGATTATATAATGTTGGACCTATTTCTCCAATTACCAAATTAGAGAGACCATTGGATGACAATCAACAAATTTCTAATTCCTCATGTTTTTGGATTTCAATCAATTAGGATATGTTGGTAATATTAATTTTCATATTAAAATATTAAGAAAAAGTAATTGTTACTTCCTGTTGTTTTTGTTATAATAGGTAGAATCAAATAGGTGAAGGAAATGAGCAAAACCATACAAAATCTAAAAATGGAAATAGAAACAATAAAGAAATCAGAAAGAGAGACAACTCTGCAGATAGAAAACGTAGGAAAGAAGTCAGGAGTCATAGATGCAAACATCACCAACAAAATACAAGAGATAGAAGAGAGAATCTCAGGGGCTGAAGATACCATAGAAAACATTGACACAACAGTCAAAGAAAATGCAAAAAGCAAAAAAGCTCCTAACCCAGAACATCCAGGAAATCCAGGATGCAATGAGAAGACCAAACCTAAGGATAATAGATATAGAAGAAAGTGAAGACTCCCAAGAAAATGGGCCAGTAAATGTCTTCAACAAAATTATGGAAGAAAACTTCCCTAACCTAAAGAGAGAGATGCCCATGAACATACAAGAAGCCTATAGAACTCCAAATAGACTGGACCAGAAAAGAAATTCCTCCCATCACATAATAATCAAAACACCAAATGCACTAAACAAAGAATTTTAAAAGCAGTAAGGGAAAAAGGTCAAGTAACATATAAAGGCAGGCCTATCAGAATTACACCAGACTTCTCACCAGAGACTATGAAAGCTAGAAGATCCTGGGCAGATGTCATACAGAACCTACAAGAACCCAAATGCCAGCCCAGGCTACTATATCCAGCAAAACTCTCAATTACCATAGATGGAGATAACAAGATATTCCATGACAAAACCAAATTTACACAATATCTTT